>WNYA01001864.1:0-55112 GCA_019512145.1 Engystomops pustulosus | reverse complement strand
GCTCTGGTCCAGTGTGGCACCTCTTATCACCTCTGGTCCAGTGCGGCACCTCCCATCAGCTCTGGTCCAGTGCATTTCCTCCCATCAGCTCTGGTCCAGTGTGGCACCTCCCATCAGCTCTGGTCCAGTGAGACTCCTCCCATCAACTCCAGTCCAGTGTGGCACCTCCCATCAGCTCTGGTCCACTGTGACTCCTCCCATCAGCTCTGGTCCAGTGCATTTCCTCCCATCAACTCCAGTCCAGTGTGGCTCCTCCCATCAGCTCCGGTCCGGTGTGGCTCCTCCCATCAGTTCCGGTCCAGTGTGGCTCCTCCCATCAGCTCCGGTCCCTGTTGTTATACAGAGTCTGCAGCAGTCAGGACACATCCCCAGCGCCTGCCCGCTGCAGCCTAATACTGGCAGTGATAGGACTCAGCACTCAGGACCTTCACTATTACACTACAGACGCTGCACTTTCCACATGACGCCATCGCTGCCATCTCTGTGTATCCACAAAGACCAATGGTGATGGGAGGAGGTGCTGGACCGGAGGAGAGGAGGCGCTGGACCGGAGGAGAGGAGGCGCTGGACCGGAGGGGAGGATAAAATACTTAGTTAAAATTTAAGGAGTAACTGTAATTTCAGAAATATTTTAATATTGTGTATGGTGGAGTGACATGAGAATTTTTCTGATATACTCCACTAAGAAATTTAGTTTGTAAAGAAGTAGGCTGCAGAGTGCCCCTTAGTAACTGCTTTACTTCTCTGTTGTCCAGGTTGATCTTTTTACCGGGAAGAAGACAAGACTCTCTTTCCACTACTCTCTGTTTGCTTACACTACTCTGATCAATGAATGTTTCTGCTCTTCTCATGGTTATATTATGCAATGATCGTTCTTTTCAAACATCTAGCTGAACAGTATTGGGGTTAATCCTGACTGGTTAGAGCTGTGTAAACAAACACTGGCAGGTTGGAATATGGATCTCTACATGAGCGAACATTGCAGCGAGTTTCATTACAAACTTAGCAAAATTTCTTAATAAAGTATATTGGAAAAAGGTCACAACAGCCCCCCAAAACCCCAACAAGCGCTATAGTAACAATGATTTCACATGATGGTTATGCATTAACTGTTGCGGCTTCTGCTAGATTTTTAAGCAGATATAAACATAAGGGAATTGATCAATAAAAATGTGTTTTATATATTATATATACAGAGAGGTTTATGTCTGTCTTTATATAATTTGGAAATATTTTATATCTGATATGAGATAACAGTCTCTGACCATAAGGATATAAGGATAATAGAAGTGACATCACATAACTATATATGTCTTGCTGCATGTGTGACTGCCTGTATATATGTCTTGTTGCTTGTGTGACTGCCTTTATATATGTCTTGCTGCATGTGTGACTGCCTGTATATATGTCTTGCTGCATGTGTGACTGCCTGTATATAAGTCTTTCTGCATGTGTGACTGCCTGTATATATGTCTTGCTGCATGTCTGACTGCCTTTTTATATGTCTTGCTGCATGTGTGACTGCCTGTATATATATCTTGCTGCATGTGTGACTGCCTGTATATATGTACATGAGAAGGAAAGAGGGTTCTGTGTCACCAGTGATGTGTATTATGAGATTCAGCTGCAGCAAAGTTGTGTATTACGAGGTTCTGCAGCAGCTGAACTGCGTATTATGATGTATTGAAGCAGCTGAAGTGTGTATTATGATTTTAGGCAGCAGCGGTGATCTGTATTATGAGGTTCCTCAGCAGCTGAGGGGTGTATTATGAGGTTCTGCAGCAGTTGAGTTGAAGCTTCAGTTTTATTACTTGGCAGAGGGAAGGGGCACAAATTTTTAGGTTCGCTCTATTGGTTAAATGACCTCAAAACTGCCCTGACCGTAATATGGCTGTATGGGATGATAAACTAGGGAATATATAAGGGAACAGGAGACTGTTTTAGTTCCTGAATTTTTAATGCTGCCACGTGAGTTAGCTGCAAAGGGGCCTACTGAAACCTGGAGCCGGCCCTGGCTGACACTGTGCCTTTAAGATCCTGCCACAGACGGGATCTTACAGGCACTGCCTGCTGACTGATCAGACCTCAGGGCTGCCATAGGAGCAATTGCCAGCACGGGGGTGGGGCGATCATGGGGCAGAGACCCAGCTCCGATCTCGAGTGATATATCGGACGCAGTGCGCTAAGGGGTTAAAGTGGACAACCTCTTTAATACCCCAAACTAGAGGTGTGCAGATCTTGCAATATTCACTTTGCTGATGCTTCAGGTCTGTATTAGTTTTGATGTTGCTGCAATTGTCCTGGAAAATGGTAAATATAAGTCCTTACCGTGGTCCAAAACACAATCGTTTCATTAAAAAAAAAAAAAAAAATCTTGTTTTGTTAAATTTTACATTTCTTTTTTTAAATTTGCCATCACACAACCTCCCCCCTTCCCTTTCCTTCTCATCTACAGGATTTTTTAAATATCAGTCCGAAGCAAATCATAAAATATTTGGATTCCATTTGTGGCAGAAAAATGAATGATCTGCTCATCTCTACTAAAGACTTACCCATTGTGTGTTTCCTACAGGACTGGATACAGTCAGGTTCCTTATATAGAAGGAATACAGACCATAAAGTTTGTTATTTCTGCTTTATTGTGTTTAGGGCTAAAAATATTTGCATTTTTCAGGTTCTGGGCTTGTTAACTCGCACAACATTACTCCTATTCTCTTTTCTCTGTCGTGAGCTCCCTCCACTTCACGCTCCTCTTCGTGTTCTTCGTCTTCTTGTCGTTTGCTGTGAAGGCAGGAGAAGAGTATAAATCTATAGAAATTCTATATGCTATTTATTTTTTTACATTTGATTATTTCTGGTGGAATAAATTTATGACATAGACAATGGTAGTGCAGCCCCCTGCAAGGTCACAGCTTTACCCCCATTATCCATTATACAGAACAATAAATTTCAATGCAAACCAAAATTCACAATAGTCGGCTCCTCTTTCCCCTGTGATCCAGCACTGGGGCCCCAAGCAAAATTATACCTGGATCCCCAAATGCTGAGATTCTGTATAGTATTTTATCTATGCGATTACTTCTAAAAAAATATACTGTATTAATGTTTGCATGCCTGAGGGCATATCCAGGATGAAGGATTGTGCACCAGGCACACTGACATGCTGGTGTGCGCCCCCTCTGATAGGATCTGCTCTCCGTTACCCCCTTAAGGACCAAGCCACTTTAGGGCTTCCGGACAAAGCCAGATTTATAAATAGTGCCCTGTGTCACTATAAATGGTTATACAGTAAATGATTTAAGACATCTATCACCAGATCAATGATTGTAAATCAAACATACAGAAATACTGATGTGCGCCCCCTCTGGCAGGATCTGCTGTTACTCTAGATTCTTATGCTCTTGTTTTTGAGAAAAAAAGGGCATTTTAAATTATGCAAATGAGTATGAGGGGCTCCAGGCTCATTTGCATCATTTTAAGATCCTTTTTATTTTGTTAAAGCCAGGGCATAAGAAGCTAAAATAATAGCAGATCCTGCCAGAGAGGGTGCACACCAGTATGTCAGTGTGCTGGGTGTACAATCCTTGATCTGCTGATAGATGTCCTTTAACATATCCAGGTCTTTTTGAGATTGTTTTCTCGTCACATATTGTACTTTAAATTAGGGGAAATATTTGGATGATAACTTTTGCGTTTAATTTATGAAAAAAATTTAAATTCGTCAAAAACGTTCTAAATTATTTGCTTTTCAAGTAGAGGGACATAGCACCATAATAACTTTATAGATAACATTTCCTGAATCTCCGCTTTATGTTGGCTTGGTTTTTTATGATTAGTTTGGATTTGGCAGCCATGTGACGTGTTTTGTGATTTTCGGTAAGATGGAAATAGAGCAGTATCGTTCGCTAAATCGCTTTTCGTTTTTGGATGGGAAAAAATGCGAGGAGATAAAAGCAAAGTTGGACGCTGTTTATGGGGGAACTTCGCCATCTACGATCCAAGGTTAGATATTTGTTCAACAAATTTAAATCTGGGCGAACATCTGTTTTTGATGAGGAGCGACCAGGACGCCGGCAGAGGTGGTTACCGAGGAAATCATTCAAAAAGTCCACGACATGATACTCGCTGATCGAGGGAACGAAAGTGCACAAAGTAGCAGAGGCCCTAGATGCGTCGACCAGATGGGCAATTAATATTTTACATGATAAGTTGGCGATTAAAAAATTGTCGGCCTGATGGGTGCCTTAATTGCTCACGGTGGACAACAAGCGGATGCGGCTGGTTACTTTGGAGCAGTGTTTGGAGCATTTTAAGCGAGATCTGAAGAAGTTTTTGCGTCGAGTTGTCACTCTTGATGAAACCTGGATTCATCATTACACACCAGAAACTAAGCAACAATCAAATCAATGGATTTCTCGCAGTAAACCTGCTCAAAAGAATGCGAAGACGGTCCCATCGGCCAGAAAGGTCATGACGACGATTGTTTTGGGATGCGAACGGCGTCATCCACATGGATTTTTTAGAAAAGGGAAGAACGATCACTGGACAGTGAGTTATTGGAGCGCTTCCACAAAGAATTGAAGGAGACACGGCCACATTTGGCGAAAAAGCAGGTGCTGTTTCACCACAATAACGCACCAGCACATTCATGCAAACTGCAAAAATTGCGTTATGCATTGCTGCCGCACCCCCCGTGTGGAAAAAAAATTTAGTTCATACGAGGAAGTCATCGCCGAGACAGAGGCGTATTTTGGAGACTTCGACAAATCCTACTTTTTGGAGGGGTTAAAAAAATGGCAGGAACGTTGGGAGAAGTGTCTTTCTAAAAGGGGACTATGTTGAAAAATAAAAAACATTTTTTGAAAAAATGGTGTCTTCATTTCCAACACAGATACTTATTGAACCACCTGATTGGGGGAACCATAACATGTTTGTCACTCTGCAGCCTGATACATCCTCTCCCTCCTGTGTCTCTCTATTCCATAGCATTGCCTGTGTCCCATACCCCTCATTATACCAGGAGTGCTGCCCCCTCATGGTCAGGATTAATGGATGTCCCGCTAGTTGTACCGGCACCAATCACAGCGTCCGGGATTATCCTAGTAATAGAACTATCCCGTTAATTAATGGTACAACTTACACAACACACATACTTACTCTTCTTTACAGATGGAGAGGGAGACAAATCCAAGGAAAAGTACAAGGAACAGTGATTTCTTCGGGAAAGTCATGTCTGATCTGTCAGAAATATTAATATTGCTGAGTCACAGAATATTACTTGTTGTAAAAGATATCACTGCATTTATGATATGCCTGTTATTATAATAATAATAACTCCTTTATTTATATAGCGCGCACAGATTACGCAGCGCCACACAGAGTTTGCCAAATCAATGGATTGGACTTGAACCCAAGACCCCAGTGCTGCAAGGCTGTAGTGCTAATCACTGAGCCACCGTTACTGTTTAATACTGTATGTAATAACAAAGATCATATTAGTGTCGGCCCAAAGTACCAGAGAATCCTCCTTTGGGCTTGAAGTCTTAACTTAAAGCTAAATCCTATATTTTTTGCAGAGGGAAATCAAATTTGATGGTTACTTGGGTTCCTTTCCTCTGGGCTGATGGGGGTTGGGCTCAAAGTATGGAATTTGTTCAATTTCCTTACCCTCTGGTCCAGTATGTCCCCTCCATCAGCTACGGTCCCGGTTGTCTGCAGCAGTCTGGACACATCCCCTCCTATGCCTCCCCTATATTGTTGTACTGCTATATTAACACGGCATATAACCACCTGTGAATTGGGAACCTACCTCGATCCTTGTTCTTGTTGATTTGTTGTTATAAAATGTTACAAATTTTTTTAAAAATGTTGTTTATCTCGTGGAAGTCACATCATATAAAGACAAATAAACTACCTAAAATAATAAAAGAAATAATGTTTCATACCTTGTTATAGAGGATGTGGAGACTCCAGGAGGACAGGACACCTCAGTACAGATCACTTCTTGGGCTGGGGGTTATTATACCAGTAACTTGGGGGCGGGGCTCAGCTTGGGGGGAGGAGCTTCATAAGTCATCATCAGAGACTAATCACCAGACCTGATCCTTGTGATCTCCGCTCTCATGTACATAGATGGTTTGTGCGTCTCATGATGTAGAATTGCCTGCTTATTTTAGTAGCTGAGTACATACAAATCTTGGGGGTTGTTTATCATACTCAGACACTCATGCACCTGCATATGATAGCCCCGGCGCTGAGACACTAGAGACACGGAAGGGACAAGGTCCTGCCACACGCCAGCTGCAACAACAAATACGCTGGAACAACTATTTGCATGATGGAAGCAAATATGTAAAGAGCAATGAAAGTATAAGCAAAGTATATTAATATCTAAAATCTAACATGTAAAAAAGCAAATAGAAAATACCACGAGGAAGGGAGAACCCCAGTGGCGGGACAGACTGGCGGCATTGTAGGAGTTTAATAACCGAAACTCCCCCTTCCACCGAATACCTCATCAAGTAAACATTAATCAAAGATGAGTCTCAATTAGAGATGAGCGAACATACTCGTCCGAGCTTGATGCTCGGTCGAGCATTAGCGTACTCGAAACTGCTCTTTGCTCGGACGAGTATTTCGCCAGCTCGAGAAAATGGCATCTCCCGCCGTTTTGCTTTTTTACATCACTTACATTTATCTTGCTCTGAAAAGACAGTGTTGCCATTGGAAATACCTGCTATATAATTATATCAAACTTGACTTACATAGAATGGACTGTTGTCTCGGATCGCGGGCGCATCCGTGCTCCCCCGTATGTCACCGCTGCAGCCCGGTCTCCTCACTCACCTCTCCCGGCTCCTGCTCTTCCCCGGACTGCCGTGCGCGCGCATCCCCGCCTCCTAGGGCGCGCGGCTCCTGCCGAAAATGTAAAGGGCCAGCGCACCGCTAATTGGTGCACTGGCTAAACACCTCACCTTTAAGAATTCTGCCTCTTCCTGTGTCCCCTGTCGGATCTTTGTGCCTCATAGCCTTAGAGAAAGCTTCCAAGCGAGTATGCTTTGCGGCGGGCTCTGGTGAATACCAGGTGCCGCTAGGCTCCCGTCCCGGGTGTTGGCTGGTTCCATCTCCCGCGGTGGTCCAGAGGATCCACTGATCCTAACAGGAGGGGGGGTACTGTCACGGGTGCTCCCGCGATCCCTGTCTCGGATCGCGGGCGCATCCGTGCTCCCCCGTGTGTCCCCGCTGCAGCCCGGTCTCCTCACTCACCTCTCCCGGCTCGCGCGCGTCTCCTGCCGAAAATTTAAAGGGCCAGCACACCGCTAATTGGTGCACTGGCTGAACACCTCACCTTTAAGAATCCTGCCTCTTCCTGTGTCCCCTGCCGGATCTTTGTGCCTCATAGCCTTAGAGAAAGCTTCCAAGCGAGTATACGGGTGCTCCCGCGATCCCTGTCTCGGATCGCGGGCGCATCCGTGCTCCCCCGTGTGTCCCCGCTGCAGCCCGGTCTCCTCACTCACCTCTCCCGGCTCGCGCGCGTCTCCTGCCGAAAATTTAAAGGGCCAGCACACCGCTAATTGGTGCACTGGCTGAACACCTCACCTTTAAGAATCCTGCCTCTTCCTGTGTCCCCTGCCGGATCTTTGTGCCTCATAGCCTTAGAGAAAGCTTCCAAGCGAGTATTCCTGCGTTCCTGTGTATTCCTGTATTCCTGCATTCCTGTGTGTTCCCTTGTGTTCCCGCTCCTGAGTCCTGTGTTGCCGTGTTACCCGAGTTCCTCCGTGTTGCTGTGTTCCGTGTGCCTGTGTTCCCGTTCCCACCTGCCTGGACCTCCTGTTGCTGACCCTGGACTTGAACTTGACGTTGCATCTCTGCCGCCTGCCCTGACCCTGTGCCTGGACCTGACTACGTGATTGTCATCCGCGAAGGTACCTCGACCTCGGCTGCCAACGTGGGCTGGTCACGCCTGGGAAAGACCTAGTGGTGTCCTGCCGCAGCAAGTCAAACCCGCTTTGCGGCGGGCTCTGGTGAATACCAGGTGCCGCTAGGCTCCGGGTCCAGGTGTGGCTGGTTCCATCTCCCGCGGTGGTCCAGAGGATCCACTGATCCTAACAACTGTCTTTTGTCGATTACTTCTAATGTATGTTACTCGCTAGTTATTCAAACATTTAAACTACAAAAACATAACTGAATAACTGGTCTCACATGCATCAAGTTTACAATCCCACATCCTTACCCGGATCCCTTAGTGAACGTGCCTTAATTATTACCAGCACCAGTGCCCTCTATCTTTTTCCTTCTACTTTACACTCGAGCTAAAGGGTTGCACAGCCCACGGGGCCCAAATTTGATGAATTTGGGCCCCGTGGCCCAAATTCCGTCAGGGGGGGGGGGATTCCCCTGTTTCCAATGTCTGCAAATTATTAGCCTAGCCACTGAGAATAGTTTGCACAGGAGTGCTCTGTTGCCCTTTTCTAGGTGGGGTAATTTCAAATGTAGAAGTGCTTGGGCAGGGTCTCTAGCAATTGTTTGCATAAATATCTGCTCTATAAGTTTATATACCTGGTTCCAAAAGCCACTGATATATGGGCACTCCCACAATGTCCCTGGGAACGCTATATTGATTCGATCAGGGGTAAAATACCAATGTAATGTTGTTTTTAAGGCATTTTCCACCTGAGCACTACATTTCAGGGATTTATGGGTCACCCTCATGGCGTCTTTCCATTCTTCCTCAGAGAATTCTTTGGCTAAGATCTTCTCCCATTTTGAGAATGGCTGAGATTTTTTAAAATCCCCTGCTCCTGTTAATTGGCTATAAAACGGACGCAAGCCTGTTTTTGTCACTACTAGAAGTGTGAGGAGGCTTTCATCAAATTTACACTTCCGTGTTAGTAACATAGAGGTTACATGTTTTACTCTTAAGTACAGGAAAATATCTCTTGTTAATAGGTCAAATGTTTGAATTAGTTCTTCAAAAGGGATTACCCTTTGTTCCTTGAGAATTTGAGATAATTTACTTATGCCTTTTTCTTTCCATTTTTTAACATAATTCCCCCCCAGGGTTATGTCTAATACCTCTATTGGGAGTTCCCTGATATTCATGATAGAAACAGTTCCTTTAGAGTGCAGATTTTCCCAACATGGTATGATTGCCCTAGTAGTCGGGGATAACGGCATAAGGCTACTAGCATATAGAATCTCTTTAATATGAAAATCCCCTGCTAATGCTTGTTCAATTTGCATCCAAGGCATATTTGGCTCTGCGGTTGGGGAATCCCACCATTTGGCTGCATTGGCTAATATTGACGCTTGATAATAGGCTTTTATGTCTGGCATGCCCATGCCCCCTGATAGTTTATGTTTAGACATGATGGTTCTGGCAATTCTCGGTCTGCGACCACCCCATATACACTGAGACGCTATCTTGTAAGCCTCTGTAAAGAAACGGTTTGGCACCGGTACTGGTAATGTGTGGAACAAATACAACAGCCTAGGAAGCAACAACATTTTAAACGCTGCTATTCGCCCTATCCACGCCACTTCTGCTTTTTGTATTTGTGCAGCTTCTTGGTTTAGTTTTGTTAGGAGTTTTTGGTGATTATGTTTGTACAATTGACTATATGCTTTGGTGACCGTTATCCCTAGATATTGTATCTTTTCCATTTGCCAGTCAAATGGATACCTTTGTTTTAAAATTTCCATAGAGGACTTAGGAACATATATGGGCATTGCTTGCGTTTTTTGTGTATTTAGTTTGTAATACGACATTTTGCTAAATACTGAGATCACTTCCGTTGATTTTTCTAGGGAAATTTCTGGTTGTGACATGGATAGTATTATGTCGTCCGCATAAAGCGATATAATATGTGACTTACCCCCCACCTTAATTCCATGTATGTCGGGATGGTGTCTGATCATAGCTGCCAGGGGTGCTAAAGAAAGAATAAATACTAGGGGGGACAATGGACACCCTTGACGGGTACCATTTGTAATTTGAAAAGATTCTGATAGTGTTCCATTTGTAAACACCCTGGCAGATGGTTTGGAGTACAGCGCTTTAATTGCCCTCAGGAAGTTCCCGGTGATACCCATGGTCTGTAATGCCGAGAAGGCGTACGACCAGTGAATTCGGTCAAACGCCTTCTCGGCGTCCAAGGCTAGCAAAATTGCAGGTGTCTTACGGGAGTCAATGATTTGTGTTAGATTTAGGATCCTTCTCGTGTTGTCTGCCCCCTGCCTACCCTTAATAAAACCTGTCTGGTCAGTTGTTATTAAAGAGGGGAGAAATTTCATTAGTCTGGCTGCCAGGATTTTTGCGTATATCTTAATCTCTATATTGAGTAACGAAATAGGCCGGAAGTTCTGTGGTTGGTCTGGTTTTTTGCCTGGCTTAGGTAATGTTATTATTAATGCTTCTTGGTTTTCAGCTGGAAACCCTCCTGTGGCCATTGCTGACGCGTACATTTGTGTCATAAGTGGGGTTAGTATATGAGAAAAGGTTTTTTAATACTCCCCCGTTATCCCATCTGGGCCTGGGGCTTTGTTAGCCGGAGTTGCCTTTATTGCCCACTGGACCTCTACCTCTGACAAAGGGGCGTTTAATTCTTCTGATTGGGAAGTGTTAAGACATTTCAGGTTTTGGTTCTTTAAGAATTCCTGAATTTCCTCAGGTTCAGGTTGGAAAGTAAATGGATCCTCCTTTACATTATACAGTGATGCATAATATTCTTTGAACCTGTTGGCTATGTCCAATGGGTGTGTTAACTTCCCCTCCTTGTGTGGATGTTTCAGATAGGGAATTTTCGTTTTTAGATGTCGGGCTTTTAACTGGTAAGCCAGTAATTTGCCCGCTTTATTTCCTTGTGAGTAATAAAGGGCTTTTGTTTTTTGCAGCCTTCTCTCATATAAATAAAGAAGAAGGGACCTAAGTTCATCTCTCAATTTTTTAAGATTATCCACTAACGCTTGTGATGGTGCGATCTTGTTTTGGGATTCGATTTTGTGGATCTCGTTTATCGTATATTTAGTTTGGGCTTCTCTTTGCTTTTTGATTATGTGTCCTAATCTTATTCCCGTACCCCTAACAAACATTTTATGTGCATTCCATAAGGTGTTTATGGATGTATGTCGATCATTATTATTCTGCAGGAACTCTATTAGCTCTGACTCTAGAGTTTGCTTGTGTGTGGGGTGTGCTAGTAAATAAGGACTGCATCTCCAGAGGTAGGTAGGTGTTTGTGCTGTTTCCTCCGATAATTCTAGGGTAATAGCAGCATGGTCTGACCACGTGATTGTTTCTATAGTGCTGTTAGTCGCTTGTGAGAGGGCAATTGAGTCAATAATAAACATATCTATCCTTGAGTAAGAGTTATAAACAGGGGAATAAAAAGAGTAGTCCCTTTCAGAACTGTGGTGTGCCCTCCAAATATCAAACAAATCATTTTTCCACCAGATTTCTCCCATCCCCTTGTTATGTTGTTTAGATAATGAAGAATAGAGATGAGCGAGCACTAAAATACTCGAGTGCTCGTTATTCGAGACTAACTTTTCCAGATGCATTTTTCAAAGGGACCATGGTACGGGAATAAAATGTGTCATTTAATTGAAAAAGAATGTCTTCTGATAAGTGATCAGATGTATGCAAACATCTGCAATCTATTCTTCACTGTTCTGCGCGTATATTATCTCCCGACAAGTTATCAGATGTGAAGAACAGTGAAGAATAGAATAAAAACAGTGAACACAGGATCATTTAAGTGAAAAACGCAGTGAAGAATAGATTGCAGATGTTCGGCACATCTGCTTACTTGTCGGGAGATACGCTGTCCCGGGATCCGCTGCTCTTCTTCCACTGAAGTCTCTCTGCCCTTCCTGATGTCTCTCTGCCCTTCCCGATGTCTCTCTGCCCTTCCCGATGTCTCTCTGCCCTTCCCAATGTCTCTCTGCCCCGATGTCTCCGTGCTGCCGATGTCTCTTTGCCCCGATGTCTCTCTGCCCCGATGTCTCTCTGCCCCGATGTCTCTCTGCCCCAATGTCTCTGTGCCGCCGCTGCCCCGCTCACCGTGTTCTTCAATGTGTTCTTCACATACTATTTTGTCCGCACCGTTCCGCGCGTATCTCCCGACAAGTAAGCAGATGTGCCGAACATCTGTAATCTATTCTTCACTGTGTTTTTCACTGTGTTTTTCACTTAAATGATCCTGTGGTCACTGTGTTCACTGTTTTTATTCTATTCTTCATTGTTCTTCACTGTGTTTTTTTAATTAAATGCTCGATCTCGAGCCGGGGAAATACTCGTCCGAGTATACTCGCTCATCTCTAATGAAGAACTATCAAGCTGAGGATCCGATACTGCGTTGAGATCTCCCCCAATTACTAGGGTCCCTTGTTTATGTTTAAGTGCTAATCATACTATTTTCCTAGCAAAGTTGGCTTGTTTGCGGTTGGGAGAGTAAGCGCATCCTAACGTATACGGTGCATTGTTAATTAGGCATATTACTAAAATATATCTTCCCATCGGGTCTATGATCGATTTCATTTCTTGAAATGCCACTGTGTTTTTTATTGCAATCATTACCCCCCTACTTTTCTTAGAATAGTGCGACCAATATATATGAGGGAACGCTGCATTTTTAACTCTGAAAGCGTCTTTCTCCATTATATGTGTTTCTTGCACAAACACAACATCACAAGCCAGTGAGCGGGTTTCCGCCCACAGTCTAGCTCTTTTATAAGGGATATTCAATCCCTTGACATTCATGGACATGAATTTTAATACCATAATCACTCATAATTCACAATGCTGTTAACTCTTAACATATATACTTTGTAATTGCTCGATTTTAACTTATGCATGGCTAACTGGTTCTCCATACAATCCAGGGCTGCTGTATACCTGACACTCAATAAGATGCATGTGAGAAATAACAAAAAATAACCAAACTTTCTGGGATGCCTAGGCATCAACTGAGAGAGAGCAGTGAAAGATCTTTCTGCTCTCCTTGTATGGGGAGAGAATATAGTCCTGTTCTTCGGACTTGCTGATACTAGATCAGCTGGTACCTGGTCTGGAGAGGGGACCACCAAGAGTAATCCCGTGTCAGGAACCTTGTCGTTTGAGCAGTCATTTATCCTTGTTCCTTCTTGCTCTGGCTGTGTTCCAATCCTCTTCCACTCGGCGGGGTCTTTGGTCTTTGGCTGTCACCATATTTTCTGGGATAGATATTCCCCATGCATTGAGAAGTTTACGGCCTTCTTCCATGTATTGGACGGCTTGTATTCTTCCATTCCTGGAGATTAGAAGACAAGTTGGGAAGCCCCATTTATATGGGATCTGGTGCTCTCTTAAAGTAGAAGTGATCGATGCCATTTGTCTGCGTGCCCGCAGTGTGGTCGCCGATAAATCAATGAAGAGCGATACATCCTGATATGGGGATGGGAGAGGATGAAGTTTTCGTGCGGCCTCCATTACCTTTTCTTTGGTTCTGAAGAAATGCACCCTGGGAAGAACGTCCCGAGGTACGGTCTCATCCAGGTGCTTAGGTCTCGGCAGTCTGTGCGCCCTATCTATTTCTAGATCCTGATTGGAGCTGTTGGGTATCAGGACCTGCATGAGCTTTTGTAAGTAATTCGGCAGTTCATTTTGGGAGATCAGCTCAGGTATGCCCCTAAATTTGATATTGTTTCGGCGCGACCTATCCTCGAGATCCGCCATTTTAATTTGCATGCGGTGAAGTTCTTCTTCTAATTCATAGTGCGCATCAATTAGGGCATTGTGTGAAGCTGCAAATTCACCCATCTTATTCTCCACTTGATGTACCCTTTCTCCTACTTGAGATAGTTCAACTGATATTGGCTGTATTAGAGATGTGATGTCTTTTTGGAATGATCTCCTTAGAACCCCCAACATGCGTTTCATTGCAGCCTCAGTCATAATGCTATCTGACACAGGCATATGTGCCAGAGCGTCTTGTTCTTCTTCTGCCTCGCTGTCATCAGTAAGTCTCTGATCTTCTGCCCCTGTATCTGGGTCCTGGTTGCTTGTCAAGCGTGGCCGCTGTTTGACCGGGCTTTGTGAACGGGAGCCCGATCCATCTTCCCCCCCGCATCGCGTTCCCGCCATTTTCCGGGAGCTGCGGAGCTCGGCTAATATGGAAGGGGATTCTCTGGACTCACCCCAGTTGCGTGTCCTCGTTTCTTGGTGTGTTGGCAATGTTGGGGCCGAGGATGATCTTCTCTGATGAGCGGCTGCTTCTCTGGCTCTCTGTGCTGTAAGGGTTTCGTGCTGGGAAGACGGGAGCTTCTCCTCATGGAGGCCATCGCCATCTTGGTTGCACTCCGTAGCAGGTGAAAAGTAAAAGTTCATAAGTTTGTGCGGTCTAAGCACATTCTTCCTTCTTTTAGTCATCTTCTTAGATGTAGATCTTATTGTACAATGCTCTTGGGCACTTTTCTAGCAAGGATAGCTGTTTTTAGTCGCTTTTGTAGGTTCTAACGCGGGAGCTCTGTCCTCACCCGTCAATACAGCTCAGCAGTCCGGACACGCCCCCAATGAAGGTTTTTTTAATTCAAGAGGGGGGATCTCTCCTAAGGATATTCTGCAAAAGAGGGGCCCTGCTGTAGATATGTAAAGGGGGTCTCTGCAGTGAACATTAAAGGGGGGCAACTTCTGTGGACATTTAATCAAAAAGGGGCATCTGCTGTAGACATTTATTTAAAGGGGGCACCTGCTGTGGACATTTCTTTAAAGGGGGCACCTGCTGTGGACATTTCATTTAAGGAAAGCTCTGTTGTGGACATTTTATTAGTGAGGGGAACTCTGCTGTGGACATTTCTGTAAATGGAGGATCTGCTGTGCACATTTTATTAGTGAGGGGACCTCTGCTGTGGACATTTCTGTAAAGGGGGACTCTGCTGTGCACATTTTATTAGTGGAGGGGGGCTCTGCTGCGGACATTTCTGTAAATGGAGGATCTGCCGTGGACATTTTATTAGTGAGGGGACCTCTGCTGTGGACATTTCTGTAAAGGGGGACTCTGCTGTGCACATTTTATTAGTGGAGGGGGGCTCTGCTGCGGACATTTCAGTAATGAGATGTGGCTGCATCCCCCCATCCCTCTCTGGCAGAGGTCGCACTAACATTTTTACCGAAGGGTAATAATACGCATCTTACTATTTTTAGCCGATGAGGAGTATGAAAATTTTGGTAATACATGTACATATCTCATAGGTGTTTATAATGTTAATAGACGCTATTTATTGCACATTGCACACACACACTGGCACAGTACAGCGCGCGCACACTGGCACAACACAGCGCACGCACACTGGCACAACACAGCGCGCGCACACTGGCACAACACATGATTGCTGCCGGCACCGATCGCGGGTGTTACCGATAAGCCTTTGCTGCAATATTCAGCAAAGACTTAACGGCTTTGGAGAGGGCTCGGCCCGCGAGCCCTCTCCATGTACCGGGACCCGACATGTGACGTACTATTACGTCACATGTCGGTAAGGGGTTATAATAACAAGTTTCTTAGAACATATAGAAAGTTTAAGTGAAACAGAAAGAACATTGTATAAGTTATTGCATCTTTATTATTTTTCTTGAACATTAACCAGATGATCCCAAACGGATTTCTCCAGGATGGCAGATTCCAGTTATTAGACATCTCACAGACCCGTCAAGTTCTTCATGGCTCAGTTCCAATATTTTTTCATATTCGTCTCTTTTCCTGTGATAGAAGATAATATAAAGTTAGTGACACATTATACTAATAGTTTCTCCCTTCTAATCAGTAATAAATAGTCATTTCTCTCCTTCCTCTTCTCCGGCTGCTGATGGGAAGGCAGAGATCTCTGGAGCCAGGACCTGTGGATGGAGCTTATGGGTGGCACAGCACTTGTCCAGAGCACTAGTGGGGGGAAAGTACAACTGTTGTTTCATTTTTACGCTTCCCATTGCAGAGAAGCCCTGTAATTATGGAGGGCACTATGTATGTTAGTGAGTCAGGGTTACTAGGCATATACTTAGGTTACATTTTCTTGGTAACATTATGCATGCGGTGTGTGACATTGTTAGTTTTCATTATTATTGGTAAAAGATAAAACCTGTTGCTGCTTACATAACACATACGTGCTGGATGCATGATCCTCGATGCATTTGAATTGCAGACACATCCCCAGAATACGGCCTCAGGCGGCGTTCACACTCTGCACTTGAATTACGTTGAGGAAGGCAATTCCAGTACAATGTGGGGGATTTTCTCCCAATCACATCTGTGTTTACAGAAAACACGTGTTTCGGATTGTATCGTGCGATCGGGAGAAACTCCTCCCCAATGTGCTTGAATTAGGTTCATGGTGGTTGCATTCACACGTTGCGCTGGAATTTAGGTTCTCATGTGATGATGTATTTTGCCGAATGAGTTTTACAATACATGGCAAACGCATGGTGTGAACAAGGCCTGAAGCAGTTTATGAATCTAATTCTAGCAGTGGATGATCGGAGCAGAGGCAGTGGCTTCATGGCACCAATAGGGGGCGCAAGCACTGAGAGTTCCTAGAGAAGCATCAACACTCATTAAAGCCCAGTACACATATACAGATACTCACTCATCATCACAGATGGAAAGGGAGACCAATCCAAGGAAAAGTACCAGGAAAAGGGATTTCTTCAGGAAAGTCATGTCTGATCTGTCGAAATATCAACATGGGTAAGTCATCAAATATTAGTTGCTCCTGCTTATAAGATTTTACTCTGTTCTTTCTTTTTGATCAAAAGATACCGAAAACACATCTGCAATGTGGACCCCCCCCCCCCCCCCCCACACACACACAGATTTCCAAACATGTGGTAAGAACCCAGCGCCTAATAAAACGAGTGACGCAATTACCCGCCAAGAGTCATATATATTATTAAAAAATCGATAATAATAATATGATCATTTATTTATAAAGGCGCCATCAAAGTTCAGTAAAAAGCCTTTTAAAGGTCTCAAAGGTGAAATGGTGAAGGGTTGGTCACTACTAGGAAGCTGGTCTAGTAAGTTGGACTGATACCGATCACAAATGGCAGTCGATCACCATAGGAACATCCCCTTTTTATGACATACATCTACTTACTCTCATCACAGATGGAAAAGGGCGACAAATCCAAGGAAAAGAGCACCAGGAAAAGGGATTTCTCAGTGGAAGTCATGTATGATCTGCCGAAATATTACAAAAGGTAAGCACAAAAATATTAGTTGTGACTAACATAAAAGGAAAATTGATATAAACTTTTTGTGCTTCATTTGTCTGTTTTAAGACTGTTTTATAAGGGTTGGGCCAACTTTCCTCATATTTTGTAATTTATTTGTATTTATGTGTGAAGGCAGGATTACACCGGGTATTATTCAATATACATCTAGTTATAGTTCTGCTCGGCTGTCCTAGGATTGTAATGTGAAGCCTCCTGTCAATTGTACTTTAGTCAACCCAGACATTCCTGACTCATAACAAGTGGCCGCCAGTGGCGGTCAGTGTCCCTACCTGTCCAAGAACAATATGCCCGGCAGACCTAAGAATCATGCAATAATAGAAGAAGGTACCTGGCAAGGGCGATGCTTGTGGACATGCAGAGATCACATGACCCTCCATAGGAAGCTCTTTGCTTTTTCTGATAAGGTAAAAAGGACAGAAGGGTTTCAATTTATTATGAAAAAAGTGGAGGAGAAAAAAAAACCAAAACTATTACTTACTAGTATGCTATGGTTAAACTTACCATGATATCCGCCCCCACACACACACTATGTTACTATAATGACAAAAAGCATGAGGTAAAGTGGCCAACACAACTTAATGTGAGTGGAAGTTAAGAATATAAGTAAACTCAAGATTGTCAAGGTTCGTTATTATTCTCTCTACTCCTCCTCCGGTCCCCTACTCCCATCAGATCCGGACCAGGTGTGGTCCCTCTCAGTCAGACTCCGGTCCAGTGTGGCTCCTCCATTCGCTGGTCAGGGTGGCTCTCCCCATCAGCTCCGGTACAGTGTGGCTCCTCATCAGGCTCTCGGACAGAGGTGGTTCTGACTTCAGACTCCGGTCCCAGTGTGGACCTACTTCCGATCCGCTTGGTCCAGTGTAGCTCCTCCCAATCGCTGGTCCAGGGTGGCTACTCCATCAGTCCGGTCCAGTGTGGACTCCTCCCTACAGCACTGACGTGGCTCTCATCAGGCCAGTGTGGCTCCTCCATCAGCTCGAGGTCCAGTGTGGCTCCTCAAACCTGGGGCAGGGCCCCATCCTGCGTGACAGTGCGGCATCCCTACAAAAGCTCTGGTCCAGGTGTGAACCATGCTCGCCAGTGCCCTCCAATCAGCTATGGTCCAGTGTGGAACTCTCCAATCGTTCTGGTCACAGTGGGCTCTCCCATTCAATGCCAGGTCCGCATCGTGGTCAGTGTGGCTCCTCTATAAAACTCTGGCAGTGTGGCAAACCTCCAATCAGCTCCAGTCCAGTGCGGGGCCTCACAATCAGCTCTGGTCCAGTGTGGAACCTCCAATCAGCTCTGGTCCAGTGTGGCCCTCCCATCACTTGGTTCCAGTGTGGCTCCTCCATCAAATACTGGTCCAGTGAGGCTACTCTCATCAGTTCTGGTCCAGGTGGGCGTACTCCCATTCATTTCTGGTACAGTGGGCTCATCTCATATTTCTGGTCCAGTGTGGCGCTCTCCATTCAATCGTGTCAGTGCGACTCCTTCATACAGCTCTGGTCCAGTGCGGAGCTCCTCTCATCATTCGTCCAGTGGCTCGCTCCCATCATATCTGGTCCACTGCAGCTCTCTCAATTCAGCTCTGGTCCAGTGCGGCCTCTCATCAGTTTCGGTCAGTGTGGTCTCCATCAGATCTGGTCGTGCGGCTCCTCATAGATCGGGTCAGATTGCATCCCTCATTAGCCTGGTCCAGTGCGGCTTCTTAACCATAAAATGGCCACAGATGGAGAGTCACGTGATCTTCTATCTTAAATGAAGCAATCGCCCTGCCAGGATGGTTATGATAATAGTCATGAATATGAGATACATAGGTCCTGGCAGGGATTCACAATCCTGGACTCATCACTCCAGAGATACACCATAACCTACATATGCGGTTATTTTATGGTCAGTGTTGGGTGATGAGGCTGAAGAAAAAGACACAAGGATTCAGCTCCATCAGCTCGACCGATGTGTGGACTCCTACCACCAGCTACCGGTCCAGCTGGTGCTCCCCATCAGCTACAGGTCCAGTTGAGGACTGTTCCTCCAATAAGTGGTCCAGGTGTGGCTCCATCCCAGCAGATCCGGTCCACTAGGTGGCCTCCTCCATAGCTCGAGTCCAAGTGTGTTGGCTCCCAATCAGCTCTGGGTCCCTGTTGCTTAGACAGCAGTCTGCAGCAGTAGGACAATTCCCAGCTCCTGCCCGCTGCGTCCTAATACTGGCAGGGAGGTATCTTCACTATTATACACTACAGCGCGATGCGAATGACATCTTTTCATATGATTTTGAGTTTGATGATAACACAAGTCTTATGACCATAAGGATATAAGTTAATAGAGTGACATCACATAACATACAATAATACATAATAGTAATTAATAGTAGTAACAAATTACGCCACTTGTGATAGAGAAAAGATGCAAGCACACAGATGGAGGACAGAACACCTCAGTAAGATCAATTCTAGGATGGGGGTATTAATTACCCAGTAACTTGGGGGCGGGGCTAAGCTTGGGGGAGGAGCTCATAACTCACACCAGAGGACTAATACCAGACATGAATCCTTGTGATCTCCGCTCATGTAATAGAGGGTTTGTGCGTATCATGATGTATAATGACCGTGCAGAGTGAGGAGATAGGGACAGACAAATATTGTTCATGTTGAGTTTCCAAATCTATGCAGTTTACACAAGTGCACTTTACATCAGTATAAGATCCGGAGACCTTTGCATTAGTAGACGGGGGGTCCATAACTAAAAATCTCAAAAAAACGAAATCAAACCTGCAAACACAAGTCCATCTATGACGCAACTGAGAGGTTTAGGGGCAGTGGTGGTGAGTGTACTTGTGTCATGACCCCAGTCTGTCTGCTGCGCTCACTCCTGACGAGTCCGTTGTAGTGAGGGACCCTGCGATGCAGATGGGAACCATCCTCTTTACATGGAAAGTGGCATTTTTATTCACATTGGAGTCGTAACATTGACGGGCTCTTGTTGTGGACGCTTGTATGAGGGTTTGTTTTTGCAGGCATTTCACATGGTATTTTGTAGATGGAACATGATTAAATGGGATATGACTACAATGTAACGTGCCTACCTGTGTCGCGAAGATCCCAGAGCATTGTCTTGGTTCTTTACTTGTAGTTCTGTGTGAACACGCCACTTAGCTTGCCAACTAGTTGGAGATGATTGCACTCACCCTTATCCTCTTGCAGGCTCCAAGTCCTGAAAAGTAATGTTTTGAGGACAGAATTCTGCTCCGTCTGTCGCCTGGAGCCTGCACGTCGTATTAGTGTTTTTATGCGTTGACCTTCTCATTGTTTACCATGCCATCCTATTATCTTGTTTTTATGTTGATTTGCATTTGGTATTGTGAATTCCCCTTTTCAGGTTCTGTATCTGTATGGTAACGCCTATCTCAATAGGTGACCGGACTCCCTGGACTCGTTACGCTGTTTGAGTCTGTTTGTGTGTCTGCACTGTGACTAGGATGAGGGGTGGACACAAAGAACTTACAAGTCTATGAGGATGAGGAGGTGCACAAGAGCTTACAGTCTATGAGGATGAGGGGTTGACACAAGACTTACAGTCTATGAGGATGAGGGGGTGACACAAGAGCTTACAGTCTATACAGGGATGAAGGGGGTGACACAGGAGCTTACAGTCTATGAGATGAGGAGGGGGTGACACAAGGCTTACCGTCTTATGGGATGAGGGGGTGGACACAAAGAGCTTACAGTCTATGAGGATGAGGGTGATGACACAAGAGCTTACAGTCTAAGACAGTGGTGGCGAACTATGGCACAGAGTGCAAGGATGGCACTCAGAGCACCTTTACTGTGGGCATCAGGCCATTACACCCAGAAGGACAGAGCTCACCAACAGGACCAAATCACAAATACTTCCGAGACCCAATCAATTTGTAAGAGATGCTGAATCAGCGCTATTTAAAACCGACACTTCATGACTGTTTGAACAGCGGTTTTTGTAAAAAGTGAGACAGTGATTATAGAATGCAGTATTCTTTGTAGGTCATCCTACGTGGACCACTACATTCTGGATGGGCCCCCTTCTTTCAACTTACGTAGTGGCCTCAAGGGGCGACGATACGATTGATAGATTTGAAGAGCAGGTAGCAATAAGTTACTGCTTAAATGCAATGTTGGGCACGTTGCGGTAAATAAGTCGATTTTGGTTAAGTTTGGGCACTCTGTCTCTAAAAGGTTCGCATCACTGCGTACTTTTATGAGGTTGAGGGGGTAGGTGGTGGACACAAGAGCACAGTCTATGAGGTATGAGGGGTGACACAGGAGATTACAGTCTATGAGGATGAATGGGGGGACGGTGACACAAAGAGCTACAGTCTATGAACAGTGATGGCCTAACATATGGCCACTGGTGCCAGAGGGTGGCAATAAGAGGCCTTTCAGGTGGCACTAGGCCATCACCAGAGATGACTCCAGGTATCTTACTGCAGTCCCAGGACCGCCCAGGACTTGCTGTGCACAGAGCTATTTTAAGCTGACAGCTCTACATGGGACATTCCTGTTTATTGGTGCTCCAGGTGCTGGTATCAATGGAAAAAATGTGACAAAGAAGGGAGTTAAATCACAAATTACATTTCTGAGTGGCACATTGCGATAAATAAGAGGTCTTGTTGTTAGGTTTGTGGCACTCGGTCACTAAAAGGTTCGACAATCAATGGTTCTTTCACACACACAAGATCCAACAGTGGTCAGAACCCCGACCGCCTAATAAAAGATTGCGCAATACCCGGCCAAGGTCAATAATTATATAAAATAATCTTTAATAATAATAATGATCTTTATTTATAAAGCGCCATCAAGTTCAGTAGCTTTTAAAGGTCAAAGGTGAATGGTGAAGGGTTGGTCACATACTAGGAAGCTGGTCTCGTAAGTTGGACTGATACCGATCACAATGGCAGGTCTATCCTCACCATAGGAATATCCCTTTAATGCACATACATCTACTTACTCATCATCACAGATGGAAAGGGCGACAAATCCAAGGAAAAGCACCAGGAAAAGGGATTTCTTCATGGAAGTCATGTCTGATCTGCCAGAAATATTACAAAAGGTAAGACAAAAAATATTATTTGTTGCTACTTAAAAAGGAAAATTCTATATAGAACTTTTTGTGCTTCATTTGTCTGTTTTAACTGTTTTAAAGGGGTTGGCCACTTTACCTCATATTTTTGTAATTTATTTGTATTTATGTGTGAAGGCAGGATACACGGTAATTTATCAATATACATCTAGTTATAGTTCTGCTCGGCTTTCCTGATATGTAATGTGAAGCCTCCTGTCATTTACTTAGTCAACCCAGACATTCCTGACCATAAAATGGCCGCACGTGGAGGGTCATGTGATCCCTACCTGTCCAAGAACAATCGCCCTGCCAGGACCTTAAGAATCATCAATATATGAGAAAGGTCCTGGCAGGGCGATTGCTTGTGGACAGTCAGAGATCACATGACCCTCCATAGGAAGCTCTTGCTGATAAGGTAAAAGACAGAAGGTTTCACTTTATATATGAAAAAAGTGGAGGAGAACTATTATTACTAGTTGCATATTGGTAAATTACCTGATATCCTGCCCCCCACACACACATATATGTATATATATATGACAAAAAGCATGAGGTAAAGTGGCCAACCCCTTTAATGTGAGTGGAAGTTAAAGAATATAATAAACTCAAGGATTGTCCAAGGTTCTTATTATTCTCTCTCTCCTCCTCCGGTCCTCCTCCCATCAGCTCCGGTCCAGTGTGGCTCCTCTCATCAGCTCCGGTCCAGTGTGGCTCCTCCCATCAGCTCTGGTCCAGGGTGGCTCCTCCCCAAACTGCTGGCGCCAGGTGGCTCCTCCATCACTCGGCGGTGCCTACCACAGCTCTGTACAGTGGGCTCCCTCACAATAACTCTGGTCCAGGTGTGGCCATCCTCCACCATCCGGCCCCTGACTATGGTCCAGTGGGACTCTCACATCAGCTCTGAGTCCAGTGGGCTCCTCCCATCAGATGGCCAGTGGCCCATAGCTCTGGTCAGTGTGGCTCCTACCTATAAAACTCTGGCAGTGTGGCCAACCTGCCATGCAGCTCCAGTCCAGTGCGGGGCCTCCAAATCAGCTCTGGTCCAGTGTGGAACCTCCAAGTCAGCTCTGGTCCAGTGTGGCCCTCCCATCAGCTCTGGTTCCAGTGTGGCTCATATCCATCAAATTGGTCACAGTGAGGGTACTCTCATCAGTTCTGGTCCAGTGTGGGCTCATCCCATCATTGAGTCGGCTATCTCTAATTTGGTCCAGTGTGGCTCATCTCCATCATTATCGTGTCCAGTGGGCGACTCATCATCGGTATCAGGTCGGTTTCATACTCTGGTCCAGTGCGGGCTCCTCTCAATCCATTGTCCATGTGGCTCCTCCCATCATATCTGGTCCAGTGCGGCTCCTCTCATCAGTTCTGGTCCAGTGTGGCTCCTCCCATCAGATCTGGTCCAGTGCGGCTCCTCCCATCAGATCTGGTCCATTGCGGCTCCTCTCATTAGCTCTGGTCCAGTGCGGCTCTTAACCATAAAATGGCCACAGATGGAGAGTCATGTGATCTCTATCTCTACATGAGCAATCGCCCTGCCAGGAACTTATGATAATAGTCATGAATATGAGATAAAGGTCCTGGCAGGCTGATCACTCCTGGACTCATCACTCAGAGATCACATGACCCTACATCTGCGGTTATTTTATGGTCAGGATGTCTGGGCTGATGAGGTAAAAGACACAAGGATTCAGCTCCATCAGCTTCGGACCAGTGTGACTCCTCCCATCAGCTCCGGTCCAGTGTGGCTCCTCCCATCAGCTCCGGTCCAGTGTGGCTCCTCCCATCAGCTCTGGTCCAGTGTGGCTCCTCCCATCAGCTCCGGTCCACTGTGGCTCCTCCCATCAGCTCCGGTCCAGTGTGGCTCCTCCCATCAGCTCTGGTCCCTGTTGCTATACAGAGTCTGCAGCAGTCAGGACACATCCCCAGCTCCTGCCCGCTGCAGCCTAATACTGGCAGTGATAGGACCTTCACTATTACACTACAGCCGCTGCTGTAATAGAATCTTTTTCTATGTGATATGATATAACAATCTCTGACCATAAGGATATAAGTCTAATAGAAGTGACATCACATAACATACAATATACATAATAGTAATATAATAAGTAACAATTCCCACCTTGTGATAGAGAAAGTGCAGCACACAGGAGGACAGAACACCTCAGTACAGATCACTTCTAGGGATGGGGGTTATTATACCAGTAACTTGGGGGCGGGGCTCAGCTTGGGGGAGGAGCCTCATAACTCATCACCAGAGACTAATCACCAGACCTGATCCTTGTGATCTCCGCTCTCATGTACATAGATGGTTTGTGCGTC
This sequence comes from Engystomops pustulosus, assembly GCA_019512145.1. Taxonomy (NCBI): domain Eukaryota; kingdom Metazoa; phylum Chordata; class Amphibia; order Anura; family Leptodactylidae; genus Engystomops; species Engystomops pustulosus. The sequence goes on along the minus strand of WNYA01001864.1, from coordinate 30,448 downwards.
TCATGATGTATAATTACCTGCAGATTGTAGGAGCTGAGGACAGACAAATATTGTTTCATGTTGATGTTTCCAAATCTTATGATATTTATCACAAGTCACTTCACCCGTCATAAGATCCTGAGACCATATTGCATTAGGTAACTGGGGGTCAATATACTAAATTCAAAAAATGAAATCAACCTGCAAACAACAAGTCCTCATACGGCTACAATGAGAGGTTCTAGGGGCGATGGCTGGTGAGCTGTACTTGTGTCATGACCCCAGTCTTCTGCTGCGCTCACTCCTGACTGATCCGTTGTTAGTGAGGACCCTGCGATGACCTGGACCCTCCTCTGACATGGAAAGTGGCTTCTTTATTCACCATCTGGAGCTCGTAACATTTGACCTCTTCTGTTGTGGCCGCTGTATGAGGGTTTGTTTTTTGCAGGATCACATGTATTTTTAGATGGAACTATAAATGGTGATATGATACAATGTAACGTCCTCCTGTGTCCGCGGAATTCCAAGAGATTTGTCTTTGTCTTTCACTTGTCAGTCTCCTGTGTGAACACGCACTTAGCTTGCCAACTAGTTTGGAGATGATTGCACTGCACCCTTATCCTCCTGCAGGCTCCACTGTCCTGAAACAGTTAATGTTTTGATTGACAGACTTCTGCTCCTATCGCCTGGAGCCGCCTCCTATTAGTGTTTGGTTCTGCTTGACCTTCTATTGTTTTACCATGCTATCCTTTACTCTGGTTTTATGGTATTTGCTTTGTTATTGTGACTCTCCCTTTTTCGGATTCTGATTCTGTACTGTATACGCCTTATCTCCATAGTGACCCGGACTCCTGACCTCGCTTACTGTGTTTGTGAGTCTTGTTTTGTGTCTGCACTGTGACTTAGGATGAGGGGGTGACACAAGAGCTTACAGTCTATGAGGATGAGGAGGTGACACAAGAGCTTACAGTCTATGAGGATGAGGGGGTGACACAAGAGCTTACAGTCTATGAGGATGAGGGGGTGACACAAGAGCTTACAGTCTATGAGGATGAGGGTGACACAAGAGCTTACAGTCTATGACAGTGGTGGCGAACCTATGGCACAGGTGCCAGAGGTGGCACTCAGAGCCCTTTCTGTGGGCACTCAGGCCATTGACCCCAAGACAGAGCTCACCAAACAGGACCAAATTCACCAAATCTTCCTGCAGACCCAATCAATTTTAAGAGATGCTGGAATCAGCGCTATTTTAAAACGACACTTCATTGACTGTTTGGAACAGCGGTAAAAAGTGAGAAAGTGTTGATAGAATTGCAGTATCTTTGTAGGTCATCCTACTGGACCCTACATTCTGGATGGGCCCCCTTCTTTCAACTGTAGTAGTGGCCTCAAGGGGCCGATACGATTGATAGATGTTGAAGAGCAGGTAGCAATAAGTTACTGCTTAAAATGCAATGTTGGCACTTCATGGTAAATAAGTGGATTTTGGTTTATAGTTTGGGCACTCGGTCTCTAAAAGGTTCGCCATCACTGGCATAGGCCTTCAAAAACTGACTGTATACTGATTTAATTTCACAGATCAACCACAGGGACATATAAAGAGTGTCCCTTCTTCCCCACAGAGCCAAATCTATTCATGAATACGGTGTTGCTGTTCTGCAGCAAAATGAAACTGCTTGTATTATATATCATTATGATGCATGTAATCGGTCTGTGAAATCAAACCGACGCAATGTCAATTTTTTTTTTCACTGACTGACCCCATGTGCCGTGGCCCAAATGCCAAAATTGTATCTTTTTGAATAACCTAAGCTTGGCATGTGTTGGAACACACTTTCCTATTTTTTTAGGGAAGGTAAACATTTATAGGAAAAGGACTGGGGAAGCCAGCCACATGAGCCCCACTGACTTTTGTAGATGCTTTGAAAAAAGTTAATGGGACAAATGTATCTTAGTTATGCAATTTGCGCTTGCATGTATTTTTTTCTTTGAGCAGTTCTGCTCTTTGAGTTCTCTATGGGCAGTATTTCTTCAGCTAGCTTGGGTGCATTTTTTTGCACAAATATTTGCACAATTTTTGGCACAACCTATACTAAACAGGTTCTTACTATTTGCACTTTTTTTGGGTGCAAATCAGTGCTAAATCAGGTGTCAATATTTACCGGCAGGTGCAGTTCAAAGATGAGATCGGGCCTTTCCTGTTTTTCATGTCCATTTTTCACTCAACACCTTCACAAAAATACTATCACTTTTATTTTACACGTAAAGAGCTGTGTGACGGCGATTGTTTTCTGCGTAACAACATGCACTCATAATGATGGTATTAAATATTCATGCCAGTACTGGAAGCTGGGAAAAAAATTCCCAAATGCAATGAAAATGAGTTGAAAAAACGCATTGAGCACATTTTCTTGTGGGCTTGGATATACGTCTTTCACTTGAGCGCCCAAATGACATGTCTACTTATCTTTGGGTCGGACGATAAGGGAAGGGATACCAAATTGTATAGGTTTTATATGTTTTCATACATTTACAAAAATTAAAACCTCCTGTACAAAAAATAATTTTGGTTTTGACAACTTCTGGCGCTACTAACTTTTTTATACTTTGGTGTGTACGGAGTGTGGGTGGTGTCAATTTTTTGCGAAATTTGATAATATTTTCATGATTCCATTTTAGGATGGTTTACGACTTTGATCACTTTTATATATTTTTTAGATTTTCAAAATGGCAAAAAAGTGCCATTTTTCGATTTGGGCGCTTATTTTCCGTTAGGGGTTAAACACATTGAAAAAACCGTTTTATCATATTTGATAGATCGGGCATTTTCGGGAAGCTTTGATACCTGATGTGTTATGATTTTAATGTTTTTATTATTTATGTCAGTTATAGGGAAAGGGGGGTGATTGGAAATTTCGGGGTTTTTTATATATTTTTTTTTTTCTAACTTTTTGTTATGTATATACTATTTTCAGACTCCCAAGGGTACTTTCACACTAGGTTGTTGATCGATCCTATCATATATTGCCTACTACGATGGCAGTATATGGGGATTTACTCCGCATTCATTACAATGTGTTCAGCACATGTAATGAAGGGGTGTTAAAACGGAAATAGCCTCGGTATACGAAAGAACCGAGGCTACCAATGGAGGACGATCGCTGACACCGGGGGACGGCGATCCAAGGTAAAGATGTCCCCGGCGCCCATGAGCGACATCTTTTTGAGGCTGCCGGACAGTCCATCGCTGTGAAAGCAACAGCGACGGTGGCTAGCAATATGCAGCAAAGACTACCGGATAGGGAGAGGGCTAAGCCCGTGAGCCCTCTCATGCAGGCGACGCGACCGCCGCCGCGAACGGTAAGCCTCTGCAGCGATTTAGCGTATTTATTTAGAAAAGAAACGTAGGTGGTCCCTTTCCTCTTTCAAGAGTCTAGTAAGATGTGATACTGCTTTTTTATTTATGCTTCTAAGTCAGCCCAATTTTCTGCAGGACGAATTGATCTCTTTTTCTCTAAGTGTTTTATCCTGTACTACATTTTAGAGATGTCATCTTTATATTAGCCTTGTGAGTGATCCATATTGAGGACTATCAACCTCCCCATTATCATTAAATGTGAAAAATTCTCTCAAGGCTAGTTCTTATTTTATTGTTCATTATACTGTTGACAGGGATGAATATCAGACCGCACACAAAATCATTCTTACCTAGGTTGTTGATCTGAAATAGAAATGAATGGGCATGGTCGACCATGGTATTTGTCCAATAGCAGATGAGGAAATTAAATCTTTAAGGTTTATCACCAATAAAACATATCTATACGATGTGTAGATTTTATGCCTTGGTGGAGTACGTGAAATCTTTTCTGAGGCATGGTGGGGAGACGCCAAAATATCGTAAGGTTGTTTTCAGAAGAATTTCCCCCAACGTGTTTTCCATGTGCTGAGCTAGATGTGGTGTCTAGGTTGGTGATTAATTGAGATTGAAATCTCCGACATAGCAAGTAGCCACTTGTACTGTTTTAATAGTTTCAGTAGTTTGCGCAGCAAATGATTCTGCCCTTTGTTGGTGCATAAAGGTTTACTATGTGTACAGGAGTATTGTTGATAGTGCACACTAAAAATGATTTAAAAGACTTTGGGGTCTAATAATGTTTTGTGATGGAGGACGTTTAAAGTGGATTTCAGCGCAATCAAAACTCCTCTTTTTTTTTAGGAAAAGGAGAGATAATAAAATATGGAGGAAAATAAATTGTGAGTTATTTTGGGCGGTTCTGAGGCTTCCTATGTGATGATTCACGGTATTTTACAAAGTAATCACATTTCTGACATAGCGCCTCTACTCCAACATCATAGAGCGTTTCATAGGACATTTAGTCCTTTCACCATTTAATAGACAATTTGGCAAACTGCCCATAAGCGAACTAACGAACTTAAGCTATGGTTTGCGGCTATTCAGGACCAGATTAAATGGGTGATCTTAGATCATACAATTGGGTTACATTAGGACATTTCACAACTAACTGTTTCTTATAAAAAAAAAAATACAATAAACAATTCAAACAAACATGGTGTAAGGTACCCACGATATCTGTTAGTACACATCGGGAGGTAACTGTCCCAGTGGAAAAGTGGAGGGACAAGACGACCATATTCTCCACCAGCTTCTACTACACATTGCGCGTATTTGTAAAGCTTCTCAGGTGAGTGCACTCGGGGAATCCACTGGTTTTTGCGGCTTTTGAACTGTAAACTTGGCGCTTCTTTATTAACGTGATTCCCCAGGATTATGGATTTCATATCTTCCTCCACCGATTTAATCGGTACGAGTTGTTTGGTCTATTGCTAGGATATTTGTGGGAAATCCCCACCTATAGAGGATTTCATTTTCTCTTAAGATAGAGGTTATCGGATGCAACTGACGTCTCGCTTGGAGTGTTGCCGCCGAGAGGTCTACATACAATTTCACCTTCTCATACGGAGCAGGTAGGGTTTGTAGCTTTCTAGACTGTTCTAGCAGTTGTTCTTTTACATGGTAGAAGGAAAACCTTGCAAGTACATCCCGTGAACAGTCTCTGGAAGGTTTGCTCGGTTTGGGGACCCATGGGCCCTATCTATACAAAGTTCATTAGTCCGCCAAATTCAGGGAGTCAGCGCTAACCATCTTGTCTAAATGTTGTACAAAGGATTTGAGGTGGGAGTTTGGAACACTCTCTAAGATACCTCTAAACTTGACGTTGTTTCGTCTGTCTCTGTCCTCAGAGTCCGTTAATTTTGCTTGGATAGCTGATACTGTATCTCCATAGTTATGTGCGGTATCTACCAATCGTTGTGGGAATTGCGAAAGAAGCTAGTTTTCTCATATGGGAGACAGTCTCCTATTTCGTTTAGAGATTTTTTGAGCGGTTCACCAATGATGTATGTCATGTCAGGAGTACGGGAGGACTTCTACAGAGCTTTCAATGTATATGCTCTGACACAATTTTTCAGAGGCCTGAAATGCTGCAAAGACTGTCATAAGAATCACAAGTTGTTACCTCCCAATTTCCTGCTGCGAGCCTTCCTTATCTCCTCACTTTCTTGCAGTTTTGTCTTTTGCTTCAACGGGCTACTTGTGGTGATTGTGATCCTTTGAGAGGTCTCTTGTCTGGGGCATGATGAAGATTATGACCCCTCGTTCAGCATGCCAATCTTTAATGGAGGACCAATGCTACTTCTTCCTACGTAATGGCGGGAGATGTGCTCTCAGATGCCCGGTTTGATGAGTCCGTGCACTCCATCTGCTTACCGCCGGATTTTGGATGGAATGTCCTCCGCGTTGACGGAGAGGGTTTTGAAAGGTAACTCTATCTGGGGAAGACCTTTCTGCGACGCTGTTTTAGTCGTTCTCGGCGCATCTTGCTGCGTGCTCCGTTCTGTGCGGAAATAATGCCGATCAGCTTCCCCGATGTTTTTTGCTCCCCCGCTTCCTCCCGGAGGCTACCGGGCGTGTCTGGGGTTTGCTTGGCATTTGCAACACATTTCGCTCAGAGCGGTGTTCGGGTCGGAGCTCTCTCCTCACGCGGCCATACGTATCGGCGGCCAAAACCACGCCCCCCCCACCTAGACATTTCTGACATCCAGTGATTTCTGTTGTTTGTAAACTTTTAAATACAAGGTTTTCTCACAGGAACTTCTTAAAGATATAAGGAGCATGTTTATGTTAAAAAAACACAGACCATAGCTAAATTATATCATTCTTTAAGTTTACAGAGCAACTTTACTTTTTGCCCATACCTTAGTCTCAGGACCGCCAGAGAATTTGAGCTTTTTGTGGTATTATAATTAATCCTCTGTTAGGTCTATAAAATCTCTTAGATACTTCCACTTTTTCCGGGCTCAATTCTCTCTTGTCCCATTTCCTCCCTTTCATCTTCGTCTCACTTCCTCTCTTTCCTGTTGATACAAGATAATATAAAGTCCAAGGGTCATGTATCTTTATTCTCCATCAATGTGATCTGAGTGGATTTGATCATTTTTGCAAACTTTGTTTTTTTTGTGACTCTTCACGGCAAATTGTTCTGTCGTTTCCAGTGGTCCTTGTCTGGACCTTCTGCCTTATGTATCTTATTTTCCACTTTTGGATATCCGTGCGACTTTTCCAACTTAGTATCCCTTTTTTGGATTATTTTTTGTGACTTTGAGGCTCAAATTTGCACCTGGGTTTTTTTTTTTTGTCCAAGGGGCAGGTTGACATTGGGAAGCGACATTCCCAATAGAGATGGAGGGCCCACGCACCGCCAATTGTTTTTAGGTGCCGCCATGTCATTGCCAGCGTGGCAGATATGAGGGAAACACCTGCTAGGGTGCAAGCACCGACCCGCGGGTGATAGCGAGGGTCTTTGCTGCAATATGACACAGGCCCATCCTGTATGCAGAGGGTTCAGCTATGGTGAGCCCTCGTCATACACCCTTTAATTAGCTCCATGGCGGATATATCAGTTGTTGAGCGTTGTAGGGGTATTAAATTAAAAAATTTTGCAATCAACTTTTTATTATTGAAATTCATGGTTACTTCTAAGGGTTGTAAATACCCACATTGACAAGCAACATTAATTAGGCACATCTGCCCTTTCTCAGCTGTTGTGATGCGTTTGATAATTCGGCCCGCTCGTCCGTCTAGGAGATGGGGGTCTGTTTTATACCGTGTTCTACATCTTTAATAGACGAAACATGAACTTTGTAAAACAGCGAAGTATCCCAGGCAGATAGCGCCCGACTTGCCTTCGGTTCCCCAGTTTTAATTATGCACCCCCCCCCCCACACACACACACACAATGCAAGCTCATCATGCCCAGTAAGCTGGTGCTGTCTGCCCTGAAACGCATCTTGCTGTTTACAAAAGTTAATATTTTTTCGTTATTAGACGGTTATTAAAAAATGTGTTGAAACAGCCCCCCCCCATCCCCTAGACGGAACGAGCAGTGTAATCAGGGACACTCTAACGCCGTTTCAGTATCTGGGTATAGTTGTCCTTAATAGCAATGACCAGAAGTTTATTTAGTTGGCTGAGGTGATCTCTTCATTGATAGTCACCAATCCAGTACTGTGCACCTTACGTGTGATAGAGGCTTAACACCTTCAGGCGGAGGCAGTATTGAAGACGGCTCACTGGGGGTCTGCTTATAATACCTTCAAATAATTGGTAATCCTAAACCCCCAACTAGTGAATAAGCGGACAGGTTATATTGAGGTGTTGGCCAATGTTGTCGTGAATCTGAAATGAAACATCACTTCGAGACCCCCTTTACACCGATGTGGGTGTTAAACTTTTAAATGTTGGCTGCCAAAGTGTTGAGCTACCATCAAACTAAAGCTCCATGCAGTAACAAGCCATTATGCCAGAAGCAGGGGACAAGATGTCCGGCTCCCGGGTGCTACTTGTGCACGCCCCCGCAACCTACTATCTTCGTGCGTGGGAGCATGGGAGATCGACGGTCACATCAATGACGAGAGGCGTGATTCATACCTCGCGTGGGACGTTACCTCCCTCTCTCAGCATTGCGGGCAGGGAGGTGGTGGGGGTTGTGCATAATTAGCAGCCCGGAGTGCTGGAACATCTATCCCGATTCTCTGTGTGCTAATTATATCTGTTCTAGGTTATTCCGTGTCAAGACTAGTGATGGACAGCGCGGACAAACATGAAAAACGAGGGGAGTGAGTATGCTGTTAGTCTTTTTTAAATTTTTTCTTACATGGTTTATCTCTTTAACTGCTTAGTGACTGTGGATCCAGTGTAGTTAAGGTGTTTTTAAGCCTTTTAAGGCCAAGTCATTAAGTAGTAAGTTTATGTGAACTGGCTACATTATGGAAGTTATGTACTTACTGAAAAAAAAAACAATTTGGAACTGTTGAGCGCTCAGCGTCCGATATATATTGGACGCAGCGCTGATCGATTCAGCTCAAGATCTAAGCCGAACTGGCATCGGGACACACGGGGGTGCCAGCTATATAACTAATAGTTGGCCACCCCAGTGTAAACACCCGCGGTCAGAGCGACACGGCATTTAACTGGCCTTTGGGGGGTATTTCCCCACGATCGAATATGGACCCGAGCTGCTGGAGGCAATAGCCTGAAAGATGGCGTAGTGAAGTTCATCTAAGGCACAGGGTCAGCCTATGCAGTGCATAGGCTCGACACGTCAATACCCTGCAATTCATCAGTATGAGCGGGGGGGGGGGGGGGGGGAAAAAAATTAGCATGAACAAGCAATCGATGCTTACTTGTCATTCCCATGGTGGAAAACAGTCAAAAGTTAAAAAAAAAAGGTTTTTAATAAAAAATAAATAATTAAATCAATAAAATGCCCATAAGCCCAATAAACATATAAAGCAAACCACATAAACACTAAAAAAGTCAAATCATAACACAAACCCCACAATATCGATCACCATCATTACAACTGAAGAATTAAAAGTAATTAATTTATTGATGTCCGCACGGTGACGCCGTAAAAAAAAAAAACTGTTAGAAACCCCTCCAAATTATGATTTTTACCTAGTGAATCCACAAAAAATTGCATAAAAATGATCAACAAAACACTTGGAAGACGGCAATGCAAAAATGATAGATTTTTTTCCCCGCAAATTGAATAAAATGTAAGAAAAAATATTCATATATGGTATCCCCGTAATCATATCGACCCATAGAATAAAGATACAGGCGGTCCCCTACTTAAGGACACATGACTTACAGACGAACAAGTAAAGAACGGACCCTCTGCCCCCTATGGACCTCTGGTGACTCTCTGGATGTTACCTCTATAGTCCCAGACTGCACTGATAAGCGTAGGTGGTATGTTAATGAAGATTTATTGATAATCCTGTTCCCATGGAAAGCACAAAAAGTGTCACTGGGCAAAAAAAAAAAAATTTGTCTAGAATACAATGATAACATATGCAGTTTGACTACATACAAAATTCAAATTAAGAACCCACCTATGGACCCTATCTTGTACGTAACAGGGGACTGCGTGTGTAACTGATTATTAGGCTCACGTTGAACACGAAAAAAAACCATCCCTCAAAAAATCCAGTTACAGAATGATGCTTTATACTCCTGCCCTCAAAAAAAATTCCTTAATTTCAACAACCCAAAATGGAACCCAGAAAAAAAAGCAAATCTATCCCGGAAAAAAAAAAAAATGCCAGTCACATGGACCCCAAGACGAAAAAAAGCAAAAATGTTATAGCATACAAAAGGGCGCCCAAAGAGGAAACTAAAAATCTGGCAGCTGCAGAAGCGCCCTCCTTCACCTTCTGCACTCGCTGTTGCCCCCTACACAAGTCACAGCCACATGGGGTGGCTTGTACTCAGGAGAATTGCAGAACGGATTTTTATGGGGTTCTACTTTTTATCTTTTGGAGGAAATGTGTAAATTGTAGGGCTAAATGAACGTATAACGGCAAAATTTGACCAGTTCTAATTAACCCTCCATTTTGATCAATACTATGAGATCTCAAAGGGGTTAACAATTTTCCTGAAAGTGTTTCTGATAGCGTGAGGGGGTGCAGATTTGAAATAAGCTGGTTATATAGGGGTTTTTTGATGCCTAAATATGTTAAAATTTCATCAAAAAACAGTTATTTATCCCCAAAATGGAAAAATTCGGAAAACTCTGAAAACCGATATTCGATTTGTAAAGCCGCCGGTCGTGAAATCAAAATAAAATTATCAGACCTTTCAAAAATTATGAAAAATTGTAAATTAGACATATGGGGAAGGTTATTCAGCCACTTTATTTAGTGGTAAATCGATCTGCCAGAAAATTGCAATGATTTTGAATTTCGAAAAAAAACAGCAAAATTTTTCCAAAAATTCAGCATTTTTCTTTTTTTTTTTGTAAATAAAGCAAAAATTATCAGCAAATTTACCACTAAAATTGGAAGTACAACATGTGGGGCAATAACAATCTCAGAATCGTTTAGATAAGCAACAGTGTTCAAAGTTATAACCATAGAAAGGACGCAAGTCAGAATCCAAAAAATGGGGTTGAGCCTTCGGCGTTAAAATGGTGCGTCTTAAGGGATGTGGTTAAACTATCCAAAACCCGGCATAACAGTAGGAATGGAACACAAACCAGAATACTTACTTTCTTATTCACAGAAGAAAGGGAGACAAATCCAGGAAACTACCAGGGAAAAGGATTTCCTCAGGCAAAGTCAGTATGACTGCCAAAATATTAATATTGGGGGAGTATAGAATATGACTTTCTTAAAATACAATAGAGTGGGGCAGATTTACTTACAATACGGTCCATTCGCGATCCAGCGGCGGCGCGTCTCTGCCTGTGTCATTCGGGTCTTCCGGGCATTCATAGGGCAGTTCCTCCAACGTCCACAGGTGGCGTAATACGCTGAAGGAATCATAACACAATGGAGTACACCGAGAAGGGCTGAAGTGAAGGTAAGTGCGTGCGAGCGACAATTTTTTCTAAAAAGAGCGGGGGTTTTTCCGGAAATCTATCGGGTTTCGATGCGGACACGCCCCAACCGATTTCCATCGTGCGCAATGTGCCACAATCTGATCGAGTGCGCCAAAAATCCCAGGGCAATTAGGGAAAATCGGTGCAAAATCGGAGGAAATATTCGGGTAACACGTTCAAGCAAACGCGAATCGGGGCCTTAGTAAATGACCCCCTGTGTGTATAAGATTCTACTTTCATTACAGGTATTACACTTGAAATGTGAATTGAAAAGTGGGAGGAGATTTATTCAACATGACCTTCTTCAAAATGTTAGCACCAAAAAAGTCCCCAATTGGGGACTGCGACTTTTAAAAAAGTCACAAAAAATAAGTCACACTTGTCTGGATTTCAGGTTTAAAAAAAGAGTTTCATTTTAGACATCAATATACAGTAAAAGCGCAGTAACACTGCCAATTGCCGTTCTTTATTTTCTGTTGTGGAAGACCGTTTTTTATTTTCCAAACGAAAAAAAAACTTGGCAGTACTGTCTTCTAGGCAGGCGATTTATAAACCAAAAAACATTTTAAATAAGTATAGGGTGATTTTATCGGATGTGAGACTTTGTGCGCAAAAATGTGCAACTTTTTTTTTATTAAAAGTCCCATCTTCCAAACCAGGGGGCAATGATAGACTAAGAAGCACAGGAGCAATATAACACAGGGAGAATCCTAGCGTCGGTTCAGTGTAGCTCCTCCTATCAGCTCTGGTCCAGTGTGGCACCTCCCATCACCTCTGGTCCAGTGCAGCACCTCCCATCAGCTCTGGACCACTGTGGCTCCTCCCATCAGCTCTGGTCCAGTGTGACTCCTCCTATCAGCTCCGGTCCTCTGTGTATCCACAAAGACCAATGGTGACGGGGGGAGGCGGTGGACCGGAGGAGAGGAGGCGGTGGACACAGGAGGAGAGGAGGCGGGTGGACTGGCGGGAGGAGCGCTGGTTGGACCGGAGGAGAGGAGCGCTGACACGAGGAGAGGAGGTCTGCCACCGAGGCGGAGGATGCGATGGATCAGAGGAGAGGAGGCGGTGGCCCGAGGAGAGGAGGGCTGGACGGAGGCGAGGAGGAGATGGACGGGGGGAGAGGAGGCACTGGAAGGAGGGAGGAGGCGCTGGACCGGAGGAGAGGATAAAATATTGGTTAAAATTTAAGGAGTAACGGTAATTTCAGTACATTTAAGGATTGGGTATGGGGGAGTGACATGCAGAATTTTTTATGATATACTCCACTAAGAAATTCAGCTTAGTGTGTAAAGAATAGACTGCATTGTGCCCTTAGTAATGCCTTCACTTCTCTGTTGTCCAGGTTGAATCTTTTACCGGGAAGAAGACAGGATTCTCTTTCCACTACTTCTCGGTTTGCTCACACTACTCTGATCCAATGATATTAACCTTTCTGCACTCTCCCTGGCTATACTATGCTATAATCATTCCGTTTCAACTCTAGCTGACAGTTTGGGTTTTTAGGGTTAATCCTGACTGGTTAGAGGCTGTGTAAAACAAACACTGGGAGGTGGAATATGGGTCTCACTGAGGGAAACATGAGCGCCGTTTCATTACAAAATTAGTAAAATTTCTTAATAAAGTATATTGGAAAACAGTCACAGCAGCCCCCCCCCCTCCCCCAACAAGGCTTATAGTTATGAAGGTTAAAACAAACAATGATGTACATGCTGGTTATGCATTAACTGTTGCGGCTTCTTGCTTAGATTTGTAAAGCAGATTATAAACACAAGGGAATTGAGCAAGAAAAATGGTTTCTATATCTACAGAGAGATTTATGTCTGTCTTATATACTATGGTAAATCTTTTTCTATTGATATGATAGAACTGTCTCTGACCATAAGGATATAAGTTAAATAGAAGTGGACATCAATGACATACAATATACATAATAGTAATATAATAAGTAACATTCCTACCTGGTGATAGAGAAAGTGCAGGACCAGGCGAAGGACACTCAGTACAGATCACTTCTTGGGATGGGGGTTATTATTACCAGTAATTGGGGGCAGGGCTCTCAGCTTGGGGGGAGAGCGAGTTCCTGAGTCATCAACAGAGGACTAATCAACAGACCTGATCCTTGTGATCTCCGCTTCAGTACATAGATGGTTTGTGCGTCTATGATGAATCATTACCGGCAGTTGTAGGAGTGAGGAACACAAATATTGTTTTGTTTTGAAATTTCCAAATCTCATGATATTTATCACAAGTCACTTCATCCGTCATAAGATCCTGCAAATAATATCTGGATAAAAGTCAACATTCAAACAACAAGTTGTCATGACTACGATGAACTAAAATGTAGAGGTACAAATTTTTATGCCAAAAAGTGCTTGGATATTTATGCCTAAATTAGAAGAAGAGGCTAGAGCCTGAGGTGCGTAGGAGGGGTTTTTTTTTATTCAAGAGGGGGGATCACTCCTGTGGTGGACATCTCTAAAGAGGGCATGCTGCTAGACAGGTAAAGGGGTCTCTTACAGTGAACATTAAAGGGGGGGCAACGCTGTGAAATTTAATCAAAAAGGGGTGGGTACCTGCTGTAGACATGTCTTTAAAGGGGCATCTGATCTGGATATTTAATTAAAGGGGCATGTACTGTGGGACATTTCTTTAAAGGAAGCTCTGTTGTGGACTTTTATAGATGAGGGGGGCTCTGCGTGGACATTTCTGTTAAAGGGGACTCTTGCGTGCACATTATTATTAGTGAGGGGTCTCTGTGTGGACATTTCTGTAAAGGGGACTCTGTGTGGATATTTGTAGTGAGGGGGGCTTCTGCTGTGGACATTCGTAAAGGGGAAGATCTGCTGTGGACATTTTATAAGTGAAGGGGGGCTCTGCTGTGGACATTTCTGTTAAAGGGAGGATCTGCTATGGACATTTTCTTAGTGAGGGGGACTCTGCTGTGGACATTTCTGTAAAGGGAGGAGGATCTGCTGTGGGCATTTTATTAGTGAGGGGGACTCTGCTGTGGACATTTCAGTAATGAGATGTGGCTGCTGCTGGACATTTTATTAAAGTAGCGGCTGCATCCCCCCATCCCTCTCTGGGCTGTATATAGCAATCACTTTCCAGTTTTTTTTTGTGGTTAACGTAAGGAGCCTCAGCTTATACGTGAGTATTTACAGTATTGTCACTTTTTTTTGCAAATTTTTGCGACTTTTTAGGCACAAATCTGCACCCGGTCCAGGGCAGGTTACAAAGAAAGGATTTTTTCCATGCACCATCTTTAACAGTATTTTGGCAATTATTTCACCGGCTTTAAAGCTTTAAACTCTTGCACAGTAACCGGTTTTTAAAGATTCAGAAATTTTGAAATTTTTTTTAATTTATGGTTACTCTCAGGGTGCGGTCACACGTCGAGTCTTGATTGCGTTGTAAACCTATTACGAGCTGAGGAGAGGGCAATACTATAGCTGAGCAAGCCCAAATGTTCGGGGCTATTAGTGGTCTAACGTTTCCCGACTGATGCTCGAGTGCTCGTTCAATAAGGAGCCCCATGAAGTCAAGGGGAGATCGAGCATTTTCAAGAGGACCAAGGCTCTGCAATAAAATGTCGTCATTTTATTGAGAAGGAAGGGAAGTCAGTAGTGTTTCTTACTTTTTTTATTCAATGGAATATTCGTGGAATTCAAAAAGGAGAATGAACCCGTGTTCCACATCTGCAATGTGTTCTTCACACAATTGGAGGCAGATTACTTAACCCGGTCATCGCGATCCAGAGGCGTGTTCTCTGCGGTGGATTCCAGTCCGGCCGGGATTCACTAGGTAGGTTCTTCGAAATCACACCAGGTAGCGTTGCTGCGCAGAAGTGCAAGCGACACTTTTGTTTTTTAAATGCGGGCGTTAGTTTTTCGAACCATCGGCTTTTCATTCAGCCACGCCCCTGCCCCCCCCCCCCGATTTCCGTCGGTGAGCCGGCGCCGTGGCGCCACAATCCGCTCGCCGTGCGCCAAAATCCGGGGCAATTAGGGAAAATCGGCGCAAATCGGAAATATTCGGGTTAACCCGTCGGGAAAACGCGATCGGGTCATTAGTAAATGCCCCCCAGTGTTCTTCACATACTATTGTGAAGAAACACCGTTCTGCACTCGGTCTTCTGAAAAGTGAGCAGATGTATGGAAACTCTGCAATGTGTTCTTCCGTGGTTCTTCGATTAAATGACCTTAATGATCATTAAATTTCACTGTCTAATGTTCTTCACTGTTCTTCACTGTCTTTTCTAACAGTAAAATGCTCGATCTCGAGCAGGGGAAATACTCTGTCCGAAGCAAACGAGCCGTGTGGATAGTCTAATACTCGATGAGCATCAAGCTCTCGGACGAGTTACTCGCTACCATCATCTAAGGTAATGACATATGTTAACATTTGCATTTCCCCTTTGGATGCCTCCTCTGAATCACACTAAAGTGTTTCCAGTACATAAGGAGCAATGACCTGACACATGACAAAAGTCATAAAATATAGCAAATGCAAATACAAAAGAGACAATATTTGTTTGTGTACTCAATCTTCTAAAAATTATATTAAGATGTCTAAAATTGAGAATGAGCACATGAGACCACACTGCATAACCTGCATAGTCACCTGGAATATTAACCCTATGTGTATCCCTAGAAGTCTAATATCCTTTGACGACCTGTCCTCATGTACTCAGACAATTTAATCCGTCTCTTTTTATGACAAATCCTTATACACAAGTACAGTTAAAGTCAAGTCGATTTTTTTCACTTTTGAGTGAATAATTTAGCAAAAAAACTGATTTAGCCAAAACTCAAAAACATTTGGATCCCAGCGAGACGAGAAGTAACGTATTTTGGAAATTTTTTTTGATTTTTTTGGGGTGAATCGGTATAATAATGGGGCAGACCACATGGTGAATGTAGGAGCTAAAGTAGAGACATAATCAAGAATTACCAAGATTCAATTTTTTTTTTTTTGGATTCGATTTCGTGAAGGGACAATGTGGGTACGTTTCCTACCTCATGGCCTGGTTTGCCTTCACCGTGCCTGGTTAGCATATATACACTCACCGGGCCGACTTTATTAGGGTACACACCATGCCAACTTCGTTAAACTTAATTTCTTATCAGCCAATCAATGGCAGGACAACCAGTGCATTTAGGCAATGTGAGACATGGTCAAGGACAATCTCACTGCAGTGTCAAAACCAAGTCATCAGTATGGGGAAGAAAGGTGATTGTGGCCTTGAAGAATTGAGACAGTTCTGAAGAACAAAAGGGGGTCCCAGCCCGGTACTAGCATGTGGTACCTAATAAAGTGGCCCCATGCTGAGTGTATATTACGGGTTGGCTGCTCATTGTACTTTTCTTCACTCAATAATCCACATCTCACTATTAGTTTTCATTTGTTTTTGTTCATCTTAAGGCCCTTTGATACTTATAAATATCTACACTAGGGTTATTTATTGGTCCTATGGAGGGTTCAGGGCCATACCGTACATCTTATATTTTCGGTCAGGAGTGGTGGAGTATATCGCATCCACTCTAACATTGGTCATTTCGAGTAGTTTCATACTTTTGAATGGTTACATCACGCTTGTTATGTAAGTGTTGTTCTAATCTTGTATTTCATAAAGTTTGTGGTTTGAACTCTTTTGAGCTTTGAAACTCTCCTCTTTAGTTCTTTGATGTTTGTGTGTTTTTAGCCAGGTGTTAGTTATTTGGTAAGGCCCCTGACCGTTTACTGTGGTTTAAAGCCATGAGTGTGGTACTGCCATGAAAGCAGCATTCCAGATGGCAGCACCATGTTGTGGTAGCAGCCTCAGGTATTTGTAGCAGGTTGAGGAAGTCTCGAACAAAGTCTTGGCAAGATATATATTTACATTTTGACGGTAGTATGCTAATTTCTTCTTCATTTCCTTGGGAGGAAATACAATCCCCCTAGTTGGTGGATCTATACAGAATGGTCACCCAGTAATTGTCAGTAGGCTGCTTTTACAATACTCCTATCAATGTGTAAGAAAATTGAACATGAACAGATCTGTACTTGTCATGTCCACTCTCTCTGTGATGGTGTGTACTGTTTTAAAAGCTGCATCATCATTGTGGATCTCATGCTCCTCCAAAAATTGCCTGCCCTCCTCTTCCACTCCTGGCTCTTCCCCTCCTCTGAAGGCTACTTATTCTCCTCCGCACCCAATATATGGCAACCTTCCCCTTGCACCCTTAGCAACAATTGATCCTCATAAAGGCTGCACCTGGGTAAACTTTCTCTCCATTATCCCAAAGCATCCTATAGAACATCTCAGAAAACAGCTCCCACCTTGACAGACATCTACATGACACTACAACTGGTTGCTCGTAGGACTCTCTCTAGCATTGTAAGTGCCAGATTCAGCCGGTTGGCAATAACAGATGAGCAGGTTGTAATGGCCAGACTTTTTTTGACGCTTCAAGATCCAGAAGAGAATTTTGTTGGACTTGGCCAACATGTAGGCTGGATGGAGACATTTTTCAAGAAGCCTTCCACTACAGGTATTACATGTTGGAGACACAGAGAATTGTGGCTTGGAGCTGGTGGGGAGAGGAGCAGACTGTGCTGCTTGCTGCCTGATGTGCTAAGCAAGCGCTCATCTCTGTGGCTGCTCTCGACAAAGCGAATGAGGGTCCAGTTCTATGTGGCATCAGGCAGATAGTGGGCGCCTGAAAAACTGTCGGGAAAAAATACACGAGGACCAAAGAACCTGGCCATGTACTAGGGTGCCGTCTTGTCACGATAAATGTTGAGTCAATGCGCTGTAAAGGGCATATATTGCACTTTACCTTACCAAACACAAACCTAATTACTACACGCAAACCAACATTCCATCAATGTATCACAATGAAGGAAACAAGCCAATCTCCCCACAGCAGTAGAAAGCACATGACCCTACAAAAAATTGAGGATGATGCTCCAGAAAATGTCCAATCCTGGGGATCTCCACGCAAAAGAGAAAATAACGATACCAACTCTTCGGACATCATCACCAGACAACTGGAACTGTGGCCCCCTACATGCCATATATACCCCTCACACCACAAATGATGACATTGTGCACCCCAAATTATCATATATACCCCTCACACACAACAACTGGACCACCTGTGCCCACATATATCATATTATACCCCTCACACCACAAAATGATGACATGGTGCACCCACATATATCATAGATACCCTCACAACCACAAACTGACCACACTGTGCCCCCATATATTCATATATACCCTCACACCACAAAATGACCCACACTGTCCCCCACATAATCATATATACCCTCACAACAACAAATGACCAAAGTGTGCCCCCACATATATCGTATATACCCTCACACCACAACTGACCACATTGTGCACCCCACATATATCTATATACCCATCACACAACAACTGACCAAAGTGTGCCCCCACATAAATCATATATACCCTTCACCACAAGTGCACCACATGCGCCCCACATATATCATATATCACAACTCACACCACAACTGCCCACAAAGTACGCCCACATACTATTCATATATACCCTCACACCACAAGTGACCACACTGTACACCCAACATTTCGCATCATATACCCTCACACCAAATGCACTCTCACTGTGCCCCCACATTATATCATATACACCCTCACACAACAACTGACCACATTGTGCCCCACATATATCAGATATACCCCTCACACCACAACTGACCACACTGTGCCCCCACATATATCATTCATACCCCTCACACCACAACTGTCCACACTGTTGCCCCCACATATATCAATATATACCCATCACACCACAAAGGACCTCACTGTCCCCCACCTATATCATATATACCCTCACCACCACAATGCCCACACTGTGCCCCACCATACAATATATATGAACCCTCACACCACAATGACCACACTGTGCCACCCACACATATATCATAAACCCCTCACACCACAACTGATCACATCTGTGCCCCCACATATCATTTATACCCCTCACACACACAAAGCTGCCCACACTGTGCCCCAGCATATATCAATATAACCATCACCCCACAACTGACCACACAGTGCCCCCATAATATCATAATAACCTCATACCACAACGACCACACACGTGACCCACATAATCATATATACCCCTCACACACACAATGACAACACTGTGCCCCCACATAATCATATATACCCCTACACACCACAACTGACCACACGTGTGCACCCACATCTATTTTATAGTATACACCCTCACCACCACAACTGACCACACTGTGCCCCCACCATATATCATATATGCCCCTCACACCACAACTGGACCCACACCGTGCCCCCCACATATATCTATATATACCCCTCACACCACAAACTGTCAACACTGTGGCCCCAACAATATATTCATATTTACCCTCACACCACCACTGACCACACTGTGACCCCCACATATATCATATATACCCCACACCACAAACTGACCACACTGTGCCCCACAATACATATATACCCCCTCACACCACAACTGACCACACTGTACCCCCACATATATCATATATACCGCTCACACCACAACTGACCACACTGTGCCCCCATTCCTCCTCTCCTACATACTATAATTTTTTTGGGGGTACAAATCTTGAATAACAAGTTTCCTTCTTAATTCCATGCATCATTTAGAGTTTGTATAAGCAAGACAGACCCTTGTATTAGTTATATTGTTTTTAATATTTCATGGAATAACTTTACATCTTGGTTATTCATCACTATCAGGGCAGGGAAGGAAAGGTGGGGTGCCAGTCGGACTGCAGACATATTTTTTGGTTCTATCAATCTGTCTCTTATTTTCATGTTCCTCTTCTTCTTCCTCTCTTTTCCTGTGATAGAAGATAATATAAAGTTAGTGACACATTATACTAATAGTTTCTCCCTTCTAATCAGTAATAAATAGTCATTTCTCTCCTTCCTCTTCTCCGGCTGCTGATGGGAAGGCAGAGATCTCTGGAGCCGGATCTGGTGTCAGCAGAGATAATATTACAGGTGACAGTCACTGGGGGAATATACTATAGTCCTGCAGAGGAAACCTCATAGGGACCTCCCCATTGTGTAGGATTATGGGGGGATAGATGGTTCACATGGACCACAATTGTGGGAGACCGGTCATGGCTGATATTACACCAGCGGCACTTCTGATGGTGTGTGAACGCCGCCATAGTGTCACTACCCCGGAGCAATCTGCTGATCTGACAGACTGGAGTCTCGCAGCCTTGTCATAGAGCGATTGCACATAGACTATAGAATAGGTAGATGCAGAAAACTCACTGGATATACAGGCGGTCCCCTACTTAAAGACACTTAACTTACAGATGACCCCTAGTTGAAGACGGCCACTCTGCCCACTGTGACCTCTGGTGATCTCTCTGGATGTTACTATAGTCCCAGGCTGCAATGATCAGCTGTAATGTGTCTGTACTGAAGCTTTATTGATAATCCTTGGTCCAATTAGAGCAAAAAAATTTAAAACTCCAATTGTCACTGGGGCAAAAAAAAAAAAAAAAATTGTCTGGATTTATAATTATAAAATATCGACTTCCATACAAATTCAACTTAAGTACAAACCTACAGACCCTATCTTGTACGTAACCCTGGGACTGCCTATAGTGGTATTTTATCAAATTATATGAGTGATTAGACCACTATAGGTCTAATTTTTTTTTGTGCCTAAAAACACCTGAATTTTTTATTTAAAGTTCAAATTTTATGTTGTAAGAACGTAAAAAACTTTAAAGCACAAGCCACCCCTCTCCTTTATAATCAAAATAGAATATATATAATCATAAACATGTAAGATATCGCAAAGTCCAAACTGCCTGTTCCATCACACATTCTATAAAATAATAAAATTAAAATAATAATAATAAAAAATAACACAATATAGCGAAACAAAGACATTTGTAGTACATTTTTTTTTTTAATGTAGTAAAGTATAGTAAAACCCATTAATTTTGGTATGCATGTGATCCGACTGAACCAAAGAATAAAGGAGTGGTTGAGCCCACAAGAAAATTCCAAATCTCTCTACATTTGAAATTTTTTTTTCCAGCTTCCCAGTTTATCACATGGAATGTTAAAGGAAACCTACCATTTGATTTGATGCATTATAAAGCAAACATACCTTGAGACTGTAGTGACACTGATGCAGAAACATAACTTGTTTAATTCCCGATTCAGGTGATTTTGCTCAAAAAACAATTATAAAACTTAAGACCTTGGGAACGCTGGGTTGCCTGCTGCTTGCCATTCATAACCACATTACAGAACTGTCCAGACAGGACTAATCAACCTGAGTTGGATGACTCATACACAGCAGCTGGGGGATGGTGCTGTGATTGATTACTTCTGCCTGTCAGGGACAACCCAGTGATTACATCATTCTCTGGTGCTGTGATTGATTACTTCTGCCTGTCAGGCACAACCTAGTGATTACATCATTCTCTGGTGCAGTGCATAATTAGGGTAAGAGGATAAACACCAGAGGAGCCTCATTATCATAATTTATAATTGTTTTTTAAGCTAAACCAATTGATTCAGGGAGTCAAACAAGTTAAACAAGATATGTTTCTGCATCAATATAGCTACAGTATTCTCAAGGTATGTTTGTTTCAAGATGCATAAAAGCAAATGGTAGGTTTCCTTTAAATACTGTAGGATGAGGGAAGAAGCCTTAGAGTTAAGTTCTCTTTACATAATCCTATAGGCTCGCTGACGTGACTGTACATCCAGGGCCGATAAGATGTTAAAGCCTTTTCAGACCTCGTTGTGCAGAAGTTCGGTTTATGTGGAGACATTTTCGTGTTTATATATTTTACCTGCTTGTTTGACACTGTCAAAGGATACCAAAACACATCTGGCAATGTGGACCCCCCCCCCCCCCCCCCCACACACACACAAGATCCAACAGTGGTCAGAACCCCGACGCCTAATAAAAAGATGCAATACCCGGCAAGGTCAATAATATATAAAAAATCTTAATAATAATAATGATCTTTATTTATAAAGCAGCCATCCAGTTCAGTAGCTTTTAAAGGTCAAGGTTGAATGGTGAAGGGTTGGTCACTACTAGGAAGTGGTCTCGTAAGTTGGGACTGATACCGATCACAATGGCAGGTCTATCCTCACCATAGGAATATCCCTTTAATGCACATACATCTACTTACTCATCATCACAGATGGAAGGGCGACAAATCCAAGGAAAAGCACCAGGAAAAGGGATTTCTCATGGAAGTCATGTACTGATCTGCCAGAAATATTACAAAGGTAAGAAAAAATATTATTTGTTGCTACTTAAAAGGAAAATTCTATATAACTTTTTGTGCTTCATTGTCTGTTTTAACTGTTTTAAAGGGTTGGCCACTTTACCTCATATTTTTGTAATTTAATTTGTATTTATGTGTGAAGGCAGGATACACCGGTAATTATCAATATACATCTAGTTATAGTTCTGCTCGGCTTTCCTGATATGTAATGTGAAGCCTCCTGTCATTCTTAGTAACCCAGACATTCCTGACATAAAATGGCGCACGTGGAGGGTCAGTGTGACCCTACCTGTCCAAGAACAATATCGCCCTGCCAGGACCTTAAGAATCATCAATATTGAGAAAGGTCCTGGCAGGGCGATGCTTGTCGGACAGTCAGAGATCACATGACCCTCCATAGGAAGCTCTTGCTGATAAGTAAAGACAGAAGGTTTCACTTTATAATGAAAAAAGTGGAGGAGAACTATTATCTACTAGTGCATATGGTAAATTACTGATATCCTGCCCCCACACACACACATATATGTATATATATATGACAAAAAGCATGAGGTAAAGTGGCCAACCCCTTTAATGTGAGTGGAAGTTAAGAATATAATAAACTCAAGGATTGTCAAGGTTCTTATATTCTCTCTCTCCTCCTCCGGTCTCTCCCATCAGCTCCGGTCCAGTGTGGTCCCTCTCATCAGCTCCGGTCCAGTGTGGCTCCTCCCATCAGCTCTGGTCAGGTGGCTCCTCCCATCAGCTCTGGTCCAGTGTGGCTCCTCCCATCAGCTCTGGTCCAGGGTGGCTCCTCTCATCAGCTCCGGTCCAGTGTGGCTCCTCCCATCAGCTCTGGTCCAGTGTGGCTCCTCCCGTCATCTCCGGTCCAGTGTGGCACCTCCCATCAGCTCAGGTCCAGTGTGGCTCCTCCCATTCAGCTCTGGTCCAGGGTGGCTCCTCTCATCAGCTCGGTCAGTGTGGCTCCTCCATCAGCTCTGGTCCAGTGTGGCTCTCCATAAAACTCTGGTACAGTGTGGCACCTCCCATCAGCTCCAGTCCAGTGCGCGCTCCAATAGCTCTTGTCCAGTGTGGCAACTCCAATCAGTCTGGTCCAAAGGTGGGCCCTCCTCAGTTGCCAGTGTGGCTCTCCCTCAGCTGGTCCAGTGTGGCTCCTCCTATAAACTCTGGTCCAGTGTGGCACCTCCCATCAGCTCCAGTCCAGTGCGGCGCCTCCAATCAGCTCTGGTCCAGTGTGGCACCTCCAATCAGCTCTGGTCCAGTGTGGCTCCTCCCATCAGCTCTGGTCCAGTGTGGCTCCTCCCATCAAATCTGGTCCAGTGAGGCTACTCTCATCAGTTCTGGTCCAGTGTGGCTCCTCCCATCATATCTGGTCCAGTGCGGCTCCTCTCATCATTTCTGGTCCAGTGTGGCTCCTCCCATCATATCTGGTCCAGTGCGACTCCTCTCATCAGCTCTGGTCCAGTGCGGCTCCTCTCATCAGTTCTGGTCCAGTGTGGCTCCTCCCATCATATCTGGTCCACTGCAGCTCCTCTCATCAGCTCTGGTCCAGTGCGGCTCTCCTCAGTTCTGGTCCAGTGTGGCTCCTCCCATCAGATCTGGTCCAGTGCGGCTCCTCCCATCAGATCGGTCCATATTGCGGTCCTCTCATTAGCTCTGGTCCAGTGCGGCTCAACCATAAAATGGCCACAGATGGAGAGTCATGTGATCTCTATTCTAACATGAGCAATCGCCCTGCCAGGATGTTATGATATAAGTAGTCATGAATATGAGATAAAGGTCCTGGCAGGCTGATCACTCCTGGACTCATCACTCAGAGATCCACAGACCCTACATTGCGGTTATTTTATGGTCAGGATGTCTGGGCTGATGAGGGTAAAGACACAAGGATCACCCATCAGCTTCGACCAGTTGGACTCCTCCATCAGCTCGGTACTAGGTGCTCTCCCATCAGGCTCCGGTCCAGGTGACGCTTCTGATCCTCCCATCAGCTTTGGTCCAGGTGGCTCCTCCCATAAGACCGGTCACTGTGGCTCCTCCCATCAGCTCGGTCCAGTGTGGGCTCTCCCATCAGCTCTGGTCCCTGTTGCTATACAGAGTCTGCAGCAGTCAGGACACATCCCCAGCTCCTGCCCGCTGCGCGCTAATAATGGCAGTGATAGGACCTTCACTATTACATACAGCCGCTGCTGCTGTAATAGAATCTTTTTTATGTGATTGATATAAACAATCTCTGACATAAGGATATAAGTCAATAGAAGTGACATCACATAACATACAATATACATAATAGTAATATAATAAGTAACAATTCCCACTTGTGATAGAGAAAGTGCAGCACACAGGAGGACAGAACACCTCAGTAACAGATATATTCTAGGATGGGGGTTAATATACCAGTAACTTGGGGGCGGGGCTCAGCTTGGGGGAGGAGCTCAATAACTCATCACCAGAGACTAATCACCAGACCTGAATCCTTGTGATCTCCGCTCTCATGTACATAGATGGTTGTGCGTTCTCATGATGTATAATTACCTGCAGATTGTAGGAGCGTGAGGACAGACAAATATTTGTTTCATGTTGAGTTTCCAAATCTGATGATTTACACAAGTCACTTCATCACGTCTAAGATCCGGAGACCACTTGCATTAGGAACGGTGGGTCAATAAACTAAATTCAAAAAACGAAATCAACCTGCAAACAACAAGTTCTCATACGGCTACAGAGAGTTCTAGGGGCGATGGCTGGTGAGCTTGTACTTGTGTCATGACCCCAGTCTTCTGCTGCGCTCACTCCTGACATGACCGTTGTTAGTGAGGACCCTGCGATGACTGGGACCCTCCTCTGAACATGGAAAGTGGCGTCTTTATTCACCTCTGGAGCTCGTAACATTTGACCGCTTCGTTGTGGGCGCTGATGAGGGTTTGTTTGTTGCAGGATCACATGTATTTTTGAGTGAACTATAAATGGTGATATGATACAATGTAACGTCCTCCTGTGTCGCGGAATTCCAAGAGATTGTCTTTGTCTTTACTTGTGTCTCCTGTGGAACACGCACTTAGCTTGCCAACTAGTTGGAGATGATGCACTGCACCCTTATCCTCCTGCAGGCTCCACATGTCCTGAAACAGTTAATGTTTTGATGGACAGAACTTGCTGCCTATCGCCTGGAGCCGCCTCCTATTAGTGTTTGTTATTGCTTGATTCCTTCTATGTGTTTTACCATGCTATCCTTTACTCTGGTTTATGGTATTTGCTTTGTATTGTGACTCTCCCTTTTTCGGATTTGATTCTGTACATGTATACCTTATCTCCATAGGACCGGACTCCTGGACTCAGTTACGTGTTTGTGAGTCTTGTTTGTTCTGCACTGTGACTTAGGATGAGGGGGGGGTGACACAAGAGCTTAAGTCTAGAGGATGAAGGAGTGGACAAAAGCTTACAGTCTATGAGGATGGAGGGGTGAGACAGGGGTGAACAAGAGCTTACAGTCTATGAGGATGAGGGGGTGACACAAGAGCTTACATCTATAAGGATGAGGGGGTGACACACGGAGATTACAGTCTATGAGTGAGGGGGGGTGACACAAGGCTTACAGTCTATGAGGATGAGGGGGGGACACAAAGAGCTTACAGTCTATGAGGATGAGGGTGACACAAGAGCTTACAGTCTATGACAGTGGTGGCGAACCTATGGCACAGGTGCAGACGGTGGCACTCAGAGCCCTTTGTGGGCACTCAGGCCATTGACCCAAGAAGAGCTCACCAAAGGACCAAATCACCAAATCTTCCTGCAGACCCAATCAATTTTAAGAGATGCTGGAATCAGCGCATTTTTAAACGACACTCATTTGACTGTTTGGAACAGCGGTTAATAAAAAGTGAGAAAGTGTTGATAGAATTGCAGTAGTATCTTTGTAGGTCAATCACTGGACCCTACATCTGGATGGGCCCCCTCTTTCAACGTGTAGTAGTGGCCTCAAAGGGGACGATACGATTGATAGATGTGAAGAGCAGGTAGCAAAAAGTTACTGCTTATAATGCAATGTTGGGCACGTTGGCGGTTAAATAAGTCGATTTTGGTTATAGTTGGGCATCATGTCTCTAAAAGGTTCAGACATCACTGCGTCTTTATGAGGTTGAGGGTAGGGGTGGACACAAAGCACAGTCTATGATGGATGAGGGGTTGCACACAGAGCAGAGTTACAGTCTATGAGGATGAATGGGGGGTGACACAAGAGCTACCAGTATGAACAGTGATGGCTCTAACCTATGGCACTGGTGCCAGAGGTGGCAATAAGAGGCCTTTCAGTGGGACTCAGGCCATCACCAGAGATGACTGCCAGGTATCTTCTGCAGTCCCAGGACGCCCAGGACTTGCTGTGCACAGAGCTATTTTAAAAGGACAGCTTACTGGACTATTCCTGCTTTATTGGTTCTCAGGTGCTGGTATCAATGGAAAATGTGACAAAGAAGGGAGTAGTAGAAATCCACAAATACATTTCTGAGTGGCACATTGCGATAAATAAGCAGGTCTTTTGTAGGGGTTTGTGTGCACCTCGGTACTTTAAAAGGTTCGACCAATCACTGGTCTATGAGGATGAGGAGTGACACAAGGAGCTTACAGTATATGAGGATGAGGGCGGTGACAAAGAGCTTACAGTCTATACCTAGAACCGCTCGGCCCCGCCACCCTCTTCACCTTTTGTCCGCCAACTACCCTCTACTATGTCATCCTCTTTGACCAATGCCCTCCCCCCTTGCCCTTACCTACATTTCCTCTTGTTCCTCTAAAGTGTCGTCACACATGTTTAACGCCCCACCTATGTCTTAGCCCAGTTCTCCTTCATTCCAGTCTCCCTCCTCTTAACGAGTCGGTCCTTACCCTATTCTAAGTCTTACCCAACCTTCGTTCCCTATCCTTGTCCATTCTCTCATATCTACTTCTCTCTCCCGTCACTCTCACAGGAATATTATCCTCTCTATTCGCCCAGTCCATCTCACTTCATACGCCACCGTAGGCCTCTACCTCTTTTGTCCCATCTTTTCTTTCCCTCCCCTATGCGTCCCCGCCGTTTCCCCAACATCCCTACGCCTCCCGACCTTCCTTAATCCCCTTATCCTACTTCTTACCACCCCGTCAATGGTAATCTCGCCACTGCCTCCCTATTTTCTTCACCTTCCTTCTATTCTTCTCTTTAATCGCTTGCTGCTCCTCCCATGACTGACCGCTCTCTTTGTCCGCCCTACCCATTTCCGCACCGACTCATATCCACTCCTCGCTCATAAGTTAACCAGACTTGTATATTTCTCTCCTGATTTTTTTGCTCCCCCAGTTGTCCCTACCATCGGAAGGCATCGACTCCTCACATTTTTAGGCCGGCTTTCCTGTTCAACCCCCGGGTCCTTGCTCCCTAGGTCGCCTTGGTGAAACAAGAGCTTACAGTTCTATGAGGATAAGGGGGGACACAAGAGCTTTACATCTATGAGGATATGAGGGGGGGACACACGAGCTTAAAGTCTATGAGGATGAGGAGGTGACACAAGAGCGTTACATTCTATGAGGATGAGGGGGGGGACGGGGGGAGGGGACACACAGAGCTTTACCGTCTGTGAGGATGAGGGGGTGCACAATAGCGTACAGGCTATGGGATGAGGGGGGGAGGGGGGACACAAGAGCTTACAGTCTTTGAGGATGAGGATTAGACACAAGAGCTTACAATCTATGAGGATGAGGGGGGGTGACACAAGAGCTTACACTCTATGAGTGAGGGGTTGGGACACAAGAGCTTACAAGTCTATGAGGAGAGGAGGTGGATGGTGACACAGGAGGATACGGGTGACACAGGAGCTTAAGTCTATGAGATGAGAGGGGAACAGGAGCTTACAGTCTATGCGATGAGGACGGGTGACACAAGAGCTTACAGTCTATGAGGATGAGGGGGGTGACACAAGAGCTTACAGTCTATGAGGATGGGGGGGGGGGACACAAGAGCTTACAGTCTATGAGGATGAGGGGGGGACACAAGAGCTTACAGTCTATGAGGATGAGGACTAAGGTGACACAAAGAGCGTACACGATATATTGAGGGATGAGGGGGGGGTTGACACAAGAGCTACAGTCTATGAGGATGAAGAGGTGACACAAGAGCTACAGTATCATTGACGGCATGAGGGGAGAATACACATGAGCTTACAGTCTATGAGGATGGATGAGGAGGTGACACCGAGCTTACAGTCTTATGAGGATGACGGGGGTGACACAAGAGCTTCAGTCTATGAGGAGGAGGACGGTGACACAAGAGCTTAAGTTCTATATGGGATGAGGAGTGACACATAGCTTACAGTATGAGGATGAGGGGGGTGGGTGGGACAAAAGAGCTTACAGTCTCATGAGACGTGGGGGGGGACACAAGGAGCTTACAGGGTTATGAGGATGAGAGACTGGGACACAAGAGGCTTACAGTCTATGAGGATGAGGGGGTGACACAAGAGGGTTACGTCTATGAGGATGAGGGGGTGACACAAAGTTGCAGTTATGAGGATGGAGGATGTTGTGAAACAAAGAGATTACAGTCTCTGAGGGATTGACGGGGGTGACACAGGAGCTTACAGTCTATGAGGATGAGGAGGTGACACAATAGCGACAGTCTATGAGGATGAGGGGGTGACACAAGAGCTTACAGTCTATGAGGATGAGGGGGGGACAAGAGAGCTTACAGTCTATGAGGATGAGGAGGTGACAGAAGAGCTTACAGTCTATGAGGATGAGGGGGTGACACAAGAGCTTACAGTCTATGAGGATGAGGATTAGACACAAGAACTTACAGTCTGTGCTCTGTGAGGATGAGGAGGTGACACAGGAGCTTATATTCTATGAGGATGAAGGGGTGACACAAAAGCTTACAGTCTATGAGGATGAGGGGGTGACACCAGAGCTTACAGTCTATGAGGATGAGGGGTGACACAAGAGCTTTCAGTCTATGAGGATGACGGTTGACACAAGAGCTTACAGTCTATGAGGATGAGGAGGTGACACAAGAGCTTACAGTCTATGAGGATGAGGGGGTGACACAAGAGCTTACAGTCTATGAGGATGAGGAGGTGACACAAAAGCTTACAGTCTATGAGGATGAGGGGGTGATACAAGAGCTTACAGTCTATGAGGATGAGAGGGTGACACAAGAGCTTCCAGTCTATGAGGATGACGGGTGACACAAGAGCTTCCAGTCTATGAGGATGAGGGGGTGACACAAGTGCTTAGAGTCTATGAGGATGAGGGGTTGACACAAGAGCTTACAGTTTATGAGGATGAGGGGGGGACACAAGAGCTTAAAGTCTTTGAGGATGAGGGGGTGACACAAGAGCTTACAGTCTATTATAATGAGGGGTTGACACAAGAGCTTACAGTCTATGAGGATGAGGGGTGACACAGGAGCTTACAGTCTATGAGGATGAGGGGAGACACAGGAGCTTACAGTCTATGAGGATGAGGGGTGACACAGGAGCTTACAGTCTATCAGCAGGGCTGTGTGAGGGTTCCTGTAGTCTGTCTATCCTGCACATGGAGGCATCTCTGGGGTTCTGCAGCCTAAGTTACTCCTCCCTCCCCCTCCTAGAGAGATGGTCTCTGAGGGCGTTTTCACATGATGCGTTGCGTTGCATTGTTTTTATGCGTTTTTGACGCAGTATATACATAGCAACTGCACTTGCCATACTCAGTTTATAGATAGCCCCTACACATGCCCACTCAGTATATAAATAGCTCCTGCACGTGCTCACTCAGTATATAGATAGCACCTGCAGTCTGCTCCCCCCTCGGACTTCCTGCCCTGACAACAACTTCACCACTGTCTGACAACCGTGTCTCCTCATCGTCCGACACCTCTTTACACACTTCTTCCACTACGTGAATAATGTCATCATCACCCACAGACTGCGACTGGTGGAAAACCTGGGAATCGGAAAATTGCTCATCAGCAACCGGACAAGTGGTTTGTGACTGTGGGAAGGGTCCAGAAAACAGTTCCTCAGAGTATGCCGGTTCAAATGCCAAATTTTCCTGGGAGGGGGCAGACTGGGGGGGAGGAGGCTGAGGTGCAGGAGCTGGAGGAGTGCTGATTTCGGTGACATGGGTGGACTGCGTGGAAGACTGACTGGTGGACAAATGGCTAGAAG
>WNYA01001863.1:0-50313 GCA_019512145.1 Engystomops pustulosus | reverse complement strand
TCCTATATACTATCCTATATGTGATCTACATCCTATATACTGGGATATACACATCCTATATACTATCCTATATGTAATCCCCATCCTATATACATGTCCTATATACTATCCTATATGTAATCTACATCCTATATACAGGGATATACATGTCCTATATGACTATGCTATATGTATCTACAGCCTATATACAGGATATACATGTTCTAATACTAATCCTATCTATAATCTACATCCTATATACAGGGAGATGTCCTATATACTATCCTATATGTAATCTACATCCTATATATGGGGATTTACTGTCCTATATACTATCCTACTATTGATCTACATCCTATATAACGGGATATACACATTGTCCATATACTATCCTATATGTAATTAGACATCCTATATACAGGGATATACATGTCCTATATCTATTCGTCTATTGTAATCTACCCATCTCACCTAAGTATACAGGGATATATACATCCTATATACTATCCTATATGTAATCCCCATCCTATATACATGTCCTATATACTATCCTATATGTAATCCCCATCCTATATACAGGGATATACATGTCCTATATACTATGCTATATGTAATCTACATCCTATATACAGGGATATACATGTTCTATATACTATCCTATATGTATATCCACATCCTATATACAGGGATATACATGTTCTATATACTATCCTATATATAATCTACATCCTATATACAGGGAGATGTCCTATATACTATGCTATATGTAATCTACATCCTATATACTGGGATTTACATGTCCTATATACTATCCTATATGTGATCTACATCCATACTAGCAGGATTAATTACATGATCCTTATAGTGACGGATCCTCTATGGAATATACATCATAGTATACAGGGATATACATGTCTCATATAATACTATCCATAGATGTAATAACATCCTATATTAGCAGGGATATACATGTCCTATATACTATCCTAATAGTGAATATATCATACATATATACAGCCTATACACATCCTTATGTAATTACATCCTATAATTACACACCTATATAGATCATAATACATCCTATATACAGGGGGAGATGTCCTATATAATATCCTAATATGTGACATCTAGAATCCATATACTATCCACTATGTAATCTTAACATCCTATATAAAGGGATATATATCATCCTATATACTATCCTATAGTATCTACAATCCTAATACAGGATATATACATCCTATATACTATCCTATATGTACATCTACATACCTATATACAGAGGGTAATAGGCAACACCCTCGCCGAGTGCAATGGCGAGGTAGTGTTTTGCGAATACGTCCCACCTGAATGTAATCACATCACACTACATGGTCCTGATAGGACATGGGATATTGCAGTGGTGAATCCTGCCTGCCGCAACGCAGGAGTCTAAGTATTTTGTGATGTGCAAGATGCGGTCATCCAAGATCTGTGTTACATCCTGTCTTTGTAAGCTGAGATGTGATTGGAGGAGCAGCCACCACCGACCAAAGGGAAGTAATAAAACTCTGGCCAGGAATGTTCTAAGAGTAGTACTAGAGAGAAGTCTCTCATTCTAGGACTATTCTAGTATGTCTATTAGATGAGTAGAGTAATCTCTGTCTACCATACCAGAGCAGGAAGAGCCTACCCCTGCCTCTGAAGTAGTGGAGTATTAGATTAGAGTTAGTGTAGTGAGGAAAAGGGTATCATCTTACCTAAAGGTGATACCTGAAGCCCTACAGGACAACTGAAGCTTCCTAGAAGGACACAGCTGCCTCCCAGCCTGCCCTATACATCCAGGCTGGTGAACTATCTCCTGAGGCTCCCTCCAACTCACATCTAGCACTCCACTACCTGTAAAAGGCACGTTGCCGCGGTTCCTGCCGGTCAAATAAAGAACTGTAAGTTGTTTTCTCAACTTCTGTCTCCGTCTGGTCCCTGCTAATACGGCTGCCTTCATCACCGGCACCCTGTCCATCCCCAAGAGACTCACACTCGGGACTTAAGGGGTTGCCCCAGGGAGATCCGCTATAGACAGCCTCTCCCTCATCATTTCTGCCAACACCACCCTGCTGGAGACCTGCCAGGCTGTAGGACAGCCCTCCAGTTCCCCCGTACCAAGCACCGTGACAATAGCGTGCTTAGGCCGCAACCGCCAGCCACTCCGGTACCGCGGGCCCCGGCTGTCTCCAGGCCTCACCTCAAGGGCTAGGCCCCGGTGGGGGATGTTGCATATACATCCTATATACTATCCTATATGTAATATACATCCTATATACAGGGAGATGTCCTATATACTAGCCTATGTGTCTACATACCACACTTAATCATAGATCTTTCTATCCTTCCTTCTAAAATTGTGCAATGATGTGTTAAAGGACAAAGAATCGGCTTAAAGTCTGCAAACTTTGAGCACTGGGACTATTCCAAGTGCACTGAGGGCAGGTCCTCACACTGCTGTGCTCTGTGCTATCTGCATTGCTCCACAGCCACACATAGGGGCTGGGGGGGGGGGGGCTGGTGCATAATTTGTACAGTATTGGGTCTAATGTCTATAAAAGCAGCGCTGTAGTTATTGTAGCTTATCCCCAGCTGAATGCAGAGAGCACAGAGCACAGCAGGGTCACCATCTCTTGTATGTACATGATGTGCTCTGTGTCAGATGTATCTGCTGGTATTACGGCTATAACACATGTTCAGGTCCGGGAGTGACTCAGGAAACTTCTCATTACTTCTGTTCTGTGCCAGTAATTAGCTCAGAACACAGATGTTACCGGGGCAGCAGGTTCTAGGTCCAAGGTCCCATCAGAACCTTCCATCATCATATCCGTATAACATTACACCAGGAATATTCCAGAAAAACTGCTCTTCCGAGGGGCTGGTGACAACGAGTGTTTTACTGGTAATGTCCTCGTTATGTAAATCAGTGATGATAAAGGTGATGACGTGTGAAATGTTTGCCCCCTCCTGGGGACCATCGCTCCTGCAGGACACTGCCTCGCCGGGTTATTATCCGGGTTTGGCCGGGTTAAGGAAAAAAAAAGGATAATTTATGTAAATATATTCATGGAATATTAGGATCCCGGATTAATCTCGGCAGATCACGGCTGAATTATTCATCTCTCAGTCAGGCGCTAACACAAGATAGTAACCCGACTGCTGCAGGGGAGGCCGGAGGGGGGGGACGCAGCAATGAGGATGGCCATGAGCGAGCCCCGGGGCCTCCACCATTCACTACATCGTGGAGACCAAGAACATCTCACAAGATCAACGTTTCACCACTGCCAGACAAAAGCAATAAGGAGCTGACAACAAAGAAGTGTCCTCATGTACGATGCACAAAGAGCCGGTGACACGACGAGCAACCATGAGCCGAGCTTATGCTGTATAGGAAGCTGTAGGATAATGTATTTATCTCATCCTTGTGCTGATTGGTGCTGCACAGTGGATGTGGCGCTGCTGGGGTGCTATTTTGTGCTGTGGTATAAGGAGCTACACGGAGGGTGTTCTGCTCTGGGGAATGTGGTGCGACTCAGGTTGTACTTGTGCTGCTCTGTACAATGTAGCCATTTTTACTCCTATTTTATGGTGCACTGCGGAATTTGGTGAAGCTGGGAAAATATTTGGTGGTTTCTAGTAGAATTTGCCACTGCTGAGGTGGTATTTGTGCTGTGCAATTTGATGGTACTAGGTGGTGTCCTGTTCTGTGTAATGTGGAACGGCTAAGGAAGTGAGTTGTGCTGCAGTTTATGTGCTTTGGTTGTGAAATTTAGCACCACTGGGGTGGTATTTTGTGGTGCACGGCAGAATTTGGCACTGCAGGGGTTGTATTTTGTGGTGCACGGCAGAATTTGGCACTGCTGGGGTTGTATTTTGTGGTGCACGGCAGAATTTGGCACTGCTGGGGTTGTATTTTGTGGTGTGCACACGGCCAAAGAATGTGGCACTGGCATGGGTTACTAGTATTTTGTGGTGATGCCTGGCAGAATTTGGCACTGCCAGGGGTTGTATTTTGTGGTGCACGGCAGAATTTGGCACTGCTGGGGTTGTATTTTGTGGTGCACGGCAGAATTTGGCACTGCTGGGGTTGTATTTTGTCCTGTGGATTGTTGCACATCCCAGGTGGTACTTTGTTCTGCACTCTGGAATTTGGAATTGCTAACTTGGTAATTTGTGCTGTGGCATTTTGTGCTACAGGGTGCCATTTTACCTCTGGTATTTGGCACTGCTGGGGTTGTATTTTGTCCTGTGACATTTTATCTGAAACTGTGGCATTTGGCACTGCTGGGGTTATATTTTGTCCTGTCCTGTGGACTGTTGCACAGCCCAGGTGGTATTTTGTGCTGTGGCATGTTATCTGACCAGTGGAATTTGGCACGGCTAGGTTGGCATTGTGTGTTCCACAGTAGAATCAGTTACTGGGATGCTATTCCGTCCTGTAGGACGTTACATAGCTCAGGTGGTAATTTGTGTTGCACAGTGGAATGGAGTTCTTCTAGGGTTGTATTTTTTGCTGCATTTCATAATTTGGTAAGTAATTTGGTGCTGGGGGGATATTTTGTGCTATCCTTTGTAATATGGAAAAGTCATGGTTTTGCTGCACTGCGGACTTTGGTACTACTGGGGTGCTATTTTGTACCGTCCGGTGGAATGTGGCACAGCTCAGGTAATACTTTGTGTTCTGTTGTGGCATTTAGTGCTTCTGGAGAGACATGTTATGTTGTAATGTGGAATCTGGTAACCCTGAGGAGGTACTTTGAACTGTGGAATCAGTGGCTTCTATAGTGGAATGGTATCCTATGCTGTGCTGCAGAATTTGGCAACGCTGGGCAGGTACTTTGTGCTACAGCTGGGGAGGCATATTATTGTGCTGCATTGCAGAATTTGGTGCTACTGGTGAGTATATTTGGTATTTCGGGATGTGGAATGGCTCATGTGATAATTTGTGCTGCACACTGGAATTTAGAGCTTTTGGAGCGGTATTTTTTGTTGCTAGGTGGGCACTTTGTTGGGAATTTGGTGCTGCCGGAGAGGGATTTTGTGCTGAAGTGTGTGATTCTGCCTTTAATTATTTTGAAATACACAGTAAATTTTGGCACTACCAGGGTGGTATATTGAGATTTATTAACGCTGATGTTGTGTTCTAAAATGTGACATTACTGGGGAGGTATTTTGTGGTGCATTTTAGAATTTTTTTACTGCTGGGTTGTTATTTTACGCTGCAATTAAAATTGCATATAACAATTTGTCTCCAGGCTCAGGAAAGTGAGGAGACCCTTAAAGAAGTTGACGTTTCCTATATATTCCAGTCTTGAACACTCCGGAAACGTCTCAGCTTTAATACAGCGGGGCAGATTTACTTACCCGGTCCGTTCGCGATCCAGCGCGGTTCTCTGCGGTGGATTCGGGGTCCGCCGGGTTCATCAAGGTAGTTTCCTCCGCCGTCGACCAAGGCGCTGCTGCGCTGAAAAGCATCTGAACGCACTTGAATACACCAGCCGGCCACCCCCGCTGAGTGAAGGTAAGCGCGTCCCAAGCGACACTTTTATTGTTTTAAATGCGGCGGTTTTCTCCGAATACGTCGGGTTTTTCGCTCGGCCACGCCCCACCCGCCACACCGATTTCCTCCGTCGCGTGCTGCCGTCGCCGATCTGCCACAATCCGATCGCATGCGCCAAAATCCAATACAGGGAAAATCGGCGCAAATCGGAAATATTCGGGTAACACGTCGGGAAAACGCGAATCGGGCCCTTAGTAAATGACCCCCATTATTTTTGGCAGGAGACGAACGTCACTGACAATTGAATAACGTGTGACAAATCCAATAACAGCCACGAGCGCCACCACCACGTCAGTCACAGTCTGAGGACCTGCAGCTGCGGAGGAGTCACACAGGACCCCTAATAGCCAGGATTTCCATCAACAGGTAGAGAGGAACATTGCAA
Source organism: Engystomops pustulosus (assembly GCA_019512145.1). Taxonomy (NCBI): domain Eukaryota; kingdom Metazoa; phylum Chordata; class Amphibia; order Anura; family Leptodactylidae; genus Engystomops; species Engystomops pustulosus. Next base: position 44,365 of record WNYA01001863.1, on the reverse strand, counting down.
TTTAACAGTCTATCCGACAAGGATTTCCCGAGCGTCCTGCCAGATCCACAATAATAATAATACCGCAGACACTGCCCCAGACGCGACACCACGGTCATTAGTGCTCACAGGATTAAAAACAGGAGAGATCGTTATAAAAGTGAAAAACCGACATCAACAGACCCAGGATAATAGACAGACTGACACATAGCGCACATCCACAAGCATGCAGAACATCTCCGTGTAGTCATAGATGAGGTTTCTTGTTGAGCAATGATTAATATCAATAAAGGTTATTTGTTTTTGCTTCAGCAAGTATAATACTGCAACCTCATGGTACAGTCTATCTAACTAACTATAATACTCGCCCCCTATGTACATGTATATACCTACTATAATACTGCCCCCTATGTCAGGAATATAACTACTATACTACTAAAATGGCCCCCTATGTACAGGAATTACTACATAATATACTGCCAACCCTATGTACGAATATCACTATAATCATCTAGACCCCCCCTATGTACGAATATACTAATCTATATACTAAGTCCCTCCCTATGTACAGATAATAACTACTATATACTGCACCTATGTCCCTTAAGAATTAACTACTATAATACTGCCCCCTATGTACAAGACTATAACTACTATACATACTGCCCCTATGGTACAGGAATATACTACTATAATACTGCCCCCCATGTACAAGAATATACACTTAATAATACTTCCCCCTATGTACAGAATATAACTGCCATACTACTGCCCCCTATGTACAGGAATATAACTACTTAAAGACTGCCCCCTATTACAACGAATATAACTACTATACTATACTGCCTGCCCCCTATGTACAGAATATAACTACTATAATACTGCCCGCCCTGTGTACAGGAATATAAACTACTATCATACTTGCCCCCCTATGTACAAGAATAACTACATACTAATACTGCCCACCTATGTCAAGAATATAACTCGACTATACTACTGCCCGCAAATATACATATAATACTATACTAAACTACATAATACTGCCCGCCTCATGTAACAGAATATATCTACTATAATACTGCCCCCTATGTACAAGAATATACTACTATAATACTGCCACCCTATGTACAATAATATAAGTACTATAATACGCCGCCCCTATGTACAGAATATACTACTATAATACTGCCCCCCTATGTACAGAATAGAACTACTATAAATACTGCCCCCCTATGTGTACCAGGACTTAAACATACTATATAACATACAGCCCCCTATGTACAGGAATATAACTATCTATAATACTGCCCCCCCCCTAAAAAACAAAAATTTTGGGCTACGAGGACTCAACTAAACTACTATAATACTGCCCCCTACAGTACGACTATACTACTGACTAATACTGCCCCCTATGTACAGGACTTATCACTACTATAATACTGCCCCCTATGTACAGACATACGTACTATATACATACTGCCCCTCATATGTACTAGGAATATAACTACTATAATACTGCCTCCTATGTACAGTGATATTACTACTATAATAATGCCTCCCCTACGGTCCGCCAGTGATGAACCCTAGCTATACAATATGTTTCGTCTTGTCCGCGTTGTACAGGGAATCAATATGTAGAGAGTCTGCCTGGCCATGGTAGCAGATCAATATTACTATATGCTATAAAGAGATAGACTAATATACATAACTTGCCCCATGTACAAGAATATAACTACTATACATACTGCCCCAGATCTTATCTGACCAATATATAACTACTTATCGGTTAACTAACTGCCACCTAGGTACAAGGAATATATAACTACTATGTATATCTGCCCCCTAGTTACAGTCGAATTAACTACGTATAATACTGCCCTCCCTTATGTACAGAATTATGTAACCTACTATAATACGCCTCCTTATGTACAGATATAACCTACACTATATACTGCCCGCCCTATGTACAAAGATAACTAATATAGCCTAGAACAGGTATCTATCTCATACGCCCCTATGTACTGAAGTATATACTACATATACTGCCCCTATGATGACGAATACTATACTACTATAATACTCGACCACCCGTAGTCAGAAGAATATTAACTACTGTGCGCCATAAGTGATACTCTAAGGCCCCCTAGTACAAAGGTAATATAACTACTATAAACTGCCCCCTAGTGTACAAGAATATAACTACTATAATAACTGCCCCTATGTACAGATTAAACTTACTATAATACTGCCCCTATGTACACAGTAAATTAACTAATAGTACTACTGCCCCCTATATACAGATAATATAATACTATAATACTGCACCCTAGTTAACAAGGAATATACTACTCTATACTCGCCCTGCTATGTTCAAGATATAATACTGCCTATAAGAATTAACACTATATACTGCCGCCCATGTATAATCACTATATATCGCCTAAATAATAACTACTATAAGACGGCCCCTACAGGATCACATATGATATGCCCTGACTTATATAACTAGCTATAATACGCCTCATCCTATTACAGTTAGATATAACTACTATAATATCACTAGCCACTTCCTATGTACGAAAGTATAACTCTATAATACTTACTGCCCCTATGTCAGGAATATAACTACTATATATACTGCCCGTATGTACACACATCAGATATCTGCCATATACACATATATAGACTCCACATAATCCTGCACCCCTATGAAATAATTGACTACTTAACTCTATATGCTATACTACTACATACGCCCCCCATATGTACACGAATATCACACTACTATATCGTGCCCCTTTGTTCAAGATATAACTCACTAATACTGCGCCCCTAGTACAGCAAGATATAACTACTATTAATACCTAGTGCCCCCTATTCTACATAGATATACATACTATATCAATTAACGGAGCACATCACCTATGTACAGACCGAATATAATACTTACTAACTGCCGCCTCCTATGGTACAAGAATATACACTATACATCACTGCCCCCTATTGTACAAAATATAACTCTATAATACTGCCCCTAGTACAGATAATAAACTACTATAGATACTGCCCCGCCCCCCTATAGTTACCAAGAATATAACTAACTTAATATTATCCTGGCCTCCCTAGTAAAAGGAATATAACACTACTATAATACTCGCCCCCTAATTAAAGTATAAACCCCCATGACGAATATAACTACTATAATACTGGCCCCGCTATGTACAAGAATAGACGACTAATACTACTGCTCGCATAGTACTACAGGAACTATAACTACTATAACAAATCCTACGCCTCACCTTCATGTACAAGAATTCAACTACTAGTAATACTGCCCGCCTATGTTACATGTAATATCTACTAACAAAAATACTCCAGCCCTATGTACAAGTAATATTACACTACTATATCCTGCCCCCTCTGTACAAGCGAATATAGCTTACTATCAATACTGCTCCCCTATGTACAGTAATCTACTATGGCCATATGACAAATACTAACTACTATATACTCCCATACTACAGAAACTACTGCATACTACCCCTAATGGACACCAGGAATAAGACTTAAGCTGCCCTATTCAGTATAACATTATAACTGCCCTATGTAACAGTTCTACTATGTATACCCCTATGTACAAATATACTACTATAGATAACATAACTGGCCCCCTATGTACAGGAATACTAACTACTTATAGTAATTCTGCCACCTATGTACTAAAACAGAATATAACTACATAAAATAACTTGGCTTCCCCTATGTACAAGAATCATAACCATATTATTACAACGCCCTCTATGTAGACCCATAGAATATATGAGACGGCCATGTAACGAATAACTGGATAATGCTTCCTCCTATGTCAAAAATTGGAATATAACCTACTTAATACTATCCCCCATTGCTACAAGGACTATAACTTCTATAATACCCCGCCAATCCTCAATGTAACATAGAATATAACTACTATACATACTGCCTGCAGTCTCAACCTAGTATTACAAATAACATATAACTACTATAATCTGGCATGCTCCCCTTCTTGCAGTAATATACCTTGACCTAATATCTGTCCGAAACTATAACTACTATAGAAACTCTTGGCCCCCTATGTACCAGAACACTAATACTACGATAATACTGCCTCCCTTATGATACAAAATATACACTTACTATCATAACTCCCCCTATGTACAGGAATACACGACTATCTATAATCTGGCCAACTCCCTATGCTACTAGAGATATCATGAACTACTTCCTATCGAACAGGACCTATAATCTAGAATCTAGCCCCTATGTACAGAGAATATATATACGCCTAGTAGGATATAATACTGGATAAGCCCCCCTATGTACATAGAATATAACTCTATAATACTGCCCCCTATTCAGATACTATTAACTGCCGTCAGGATATAACTACTCTATTGCCCATACAAAATACTGAACAAACTCCCCCTATGTACACAGACAGATAGTAACTACCTATATAAACCTATGTACAGATTACCTGACTTCATACTGCCTATCAGATGACTCCTACTGCCCAGCGTGTACGAATAATACTCTTAATACTGCCGACCCATTGCAAGATAACTACTATACTCCCCCTTTCAAGAAACTCTAAATCTGTCCCCTATTCACAAGAATTACTGCTAAAACACCATCCATGCAATCTATTATATAACTCTTCTGTTACAATTGGGTAGTTTAGTACTATGAACTCCCCCTAGGTCGATTACTACTTATATGTCCCTATGTGATAGTATTAACTACTTAGTTCAATATGCCGCGGCTGACAGAATCATACAAATCCCGTTTGATAATACCCTTTTTGCGCCCCCTGCGCTTATATTTCCCAGATTTTCAACACTCTTTTATAATACTGCCCCCCCCAAAATGGCATCCACCACTTAGCCTTCCTCCCTCCTCATACTACCTGATGTAAGATACTACTGTCCCCTATGGTACAGGAACTATATCTGCTATAATACTGCCAACCTTTAGGTAGCCGATAATATAACTACTATAATACTAGCCCCTTGCTCTACTGATATATAACTACTATAGTACGCCCTTGTCGGAGATCACTCGTATATCCTCCTATGTACACGATATAAACTACTATATACTGCCCCCTATTACAAATATAACTACTATAATACTGCCCCCTATGTACAAGAATATAACTACTATAATACTGCCACCCTATGTACTTAGAATATAACTACTATAATACTGCCCCCTATGTACAAGAATTATAACTACTCATAAATATAACTATCCCCTATGTACAGGAATATACACTATATACTGACCTGCCCACCTATGTACAAGAATATAACTACTATAATACTGCCCCTATGTACAAGATATAACTACTATAATACTCGCCCCTATGTACAAGAATATAACTACTATAATACTGCCCCTATGTACATGAATTAACTACTATAACTGCCCCTATTGTACAAGAATATAACTACTATAATACTGCCCCCTATTTACAAAGAATATATCTACTATATAGAATATCCTCCCTATGTACAGGATATAAACATTAATACGTAGCCACCTATTACAGAGAATTAACTACTATAAATACGCCGCCCCTCATGTAACAGGAATATAACTACTATAAACTCTGCCCCCCTATGTACAGGAATATAACTACTATATACTGCCCCTATGTAACAGAATATAATACTCTATCATACTGCTCCGTGGCCCCCCATGATACAAGAATATAACTACTATAAGTACTGCCAGGCCCTATTTACAAGAATATAACTACTATAATACTGCATGCCTATGTACAAGAATATAACTACTATAATACTGCCCCCTATGTACAAGAATATACACTCTATAATACCTCACGATCCACTCATGTACAGGATTAACTATTATAATATGCCCCCTATGTACAAGAATACTACTATAATACTGCCGCCCTATGTACGGAGACATATACCTCTATAAATCTGCGCCCCTATGTACAGGAATAGTAACTACTATTATAATAACTTTCCCCGCTATGTACAAGAATATAACTACTATAATACTACTTGGACTGGCTCTACCCTATATACAAGATAAACTACTTATAATACTGTGAAGTACTAGCCCCAATTATAACTGACTATAACAATTATAGATAACATGCCCATATGACAGGAATATAACTGACTATATACTGCCCCTGTGTAACAGGATATAACTACTATAATACTGCCCCCTCCCATGACATATATATAATCTCATCTAGTAAAATACATGCCCCCTATGTCAGGAAATATAATCTAACTATAATATGCCCCCTATGTGTACAAGAATATAACTACTATAATACTTGCCCCCTATGTACAGGAATATAAAACTCTATAAATATAGCTGTCTACAATGCCCTATAGTACTCCTTATATACTAAACTATAAATAACTTGCCCCTATGGACAGTAATATAACTACTATAATACTGCCCCTATGTACATAGTATATACAGTTATACTGCCCATTTATATACCGAATATAACTATTATAATTACATGTACGCCCCCTTATGTAAAGAATATAACTACTATAAATACGCCCCCTTAGTGTAAACAAGATATATAACTACTATAATTACTGCCCCCCCCCTATGTACAGGAATATAACTACTATAATACTGCCCCTATGTACACGGAATACATAACTACTATAATACTGCCCCCTATGTACAAGGAATATAACTACTAATACCCGCTCCCATATACATAGATATTAACTACTATAATACTGCCCCCTATGTACAGGAATATAACTACTATAATACTGCCCCCTATGTACAGGATATACTACTATAATACTGCCCCCTATGGTACAAAGAACTCCTATATACTGCCCCCTATGTACAGGAATATAACTACTATAATACTGCCCCCTATGTACAAGATATAACTATATAATACTCTGCCCCTATGTACAAGAATATAACTACTATAATACTGCCCCTATGTACAAGAATATAACTACTATAACTCACTACCTAAACCAGAATCCCTATGTACGAGAATATATAACTACTATAAATACTGCCCCTATGTACAGGGAATATAACTACTATAATACTGCCCCCTAATGTACAGAAATATAACTATAAACTGGCCACCCTATATGTACAAGAATATAAACTACTATATATCTCGACATGCATACCCACCTCTGTATGAATATTAACTACTATAATACTGCACCCCTATGTACAAGATATAACTACTATAATACTGCCCCCTATGTACAAGAATATACACTACTAAATACTGCCCTCCTATGTACAAGGAATATAATACTATAAGATACTGCCCCTATTGTACACAGAATATAAACTTACTCATAATACTGCCACTATGTACAGAGGATATAACCTACTAAATACTGCCCCCTATGTACAAGAATATAACTACTATAATACTGCCCCCTATGTACAGGAATATAACTACTATAATGCTGCCCCCTATGTATAAGAATATAACTACTATAATACTGCCCCCTATGTACAAGAATATAACTACTATAATACTGCCCCCTATGTACAAGAATATATAAGACCATAATATTAAACATGAGATTCCATTACAGATTAGATTTGGTTACATTGATGTCTGTTCTGTTATATGTTACAGTTATTGTAAATATTTGGTATAAATTATATGTGACATTTATCCGGGACAGGACACAGATGCTGGGATTGTCTCATCATACACTGCTACGGTATTTGTACATATACATGATATGCATTATTGATATATGGATGTGGAGATTTCAGGTGATATTCTTCTCCATAAATTATAGCCACATACTTCTGCCTATAAAATTTGACATCACCTTTGACCCTAATGTAACGTGACCTTGAACCCCTGGGACCTCTATACACCCTGCAGGGCACACTGGATGCATTACAACTTCCCCCTCCAGAGGCGCATACTGCAGTCACCTGAGTTAGTGGCGCCCCCCGGTGGTGTAACATCTCACCCCCCTCGTGTGCCCAGTACAAGGTCATTCAGCTGATGGTGCGGAAGGGAAGATACATTGCAGGAAACGACGGCACAGCTCAGCACATTAGCAACAAACATAGAAAAATTTACCAAACAGCTCAACCACAGTCCTGATTCGGGTCGTGAGATTGGTCCATATTCAGTGTGACCGACGCCCGGGAAGTACGAGAGGATCCCGCGGAGAATCCAGCACTTACATAGTAATAAAGATCCACATCCTTCATTGTGTTCATTAAAAAGGGAAAAAAATACAAACTATGCAGATCACGCAAACTGACATGTAAAACAAAACGGAAAAAGAGCGACGCGTTTCGGACATAAACAAGTTTTTGCTTAGTCCTGCTCCGGGTTTAAGCTTTCCCCCCCCTGGATGTTTGCGTCAGCAAGCTGAAAGGACCAAAGATACAGCAAATGTTACAGAATGTGGATACATTGGGGGTCATTTACTAAGGGCCTGATTCGCATTTTCCGACGTGTTACAGTAGACCTAATATTTCCGATTTGGCGCCAGATATCGGGGCACCACGAGTTCTGCTTCGTGTCAGTGAATGGGTCTGTTATATTACAAGCTATGAATTTCTATTGCTGTCACTGCTCAGAATCGATCATTCTTTGCGGCTGGTTGCCCCTGGATCTGTCCCCAGCTTGCAGTACTCCGCTCTCCACCACTGTGCAACACCCTGTGCACAAATACACAATGCAACACGCGCCACCACCTGTTACCTGCACAAAACTAACATGTGGTACCAAAAGGCAGAAGAGACAGAGCTGCAGCTCAGGGCCTTCTATCACCTGCGGAGTTTTGCCCTATAGGATTCAGACTTTACCCTTAGAGGAACATTGGTGTAAAACTCCAGGCGCCATTTATAATGTATTTGCTTTTATATCTTAGAGGAGATGTGCCCCTGCAGGGTCAGCGCGGTGACCACGTCTTCTGCCCCCATAGAGGTCAGCGCTGTTATCACGTCTTCTGCCCCCGCTAGAGGTCGCGCTGTTATACGTCGTCCTGATCGTGTAGCTCTCTCGTAGAGGTCAGCGCTGTTATACGTCTTCTGCCCCTAGATCCGCGCTGTTATGGACCTTCTTGCTGCCACACCTAGAGTCAGCGCATGTTATGAACGTCTTGCTCCCCCCTAGAGGTCCGCGCTGTTATGACGGCATGGGGTCTAGAGTCTTCACACCCTAGAGGTCAGCGGCCTGTTATTACCGCTTTCCTGGCCCCCTAGAAGATCCACTCGGGCTGTTTAGTGGATGTCTTTCTGCCCCAGTTGCAAGTGAGGGGCACGCCCCTAAGATTGGGGCTGTTCGCCACAAACGGGGGGGGGTCACGTCGTGCGTCCTGGGGGCGCGGCTAGGTGTCAGCGCTTGGGGGACTGCACCTCTTCTGCCGCCTAGGGTCACTGCTGTTACTCACGTCTTCTGCCTCCGAATTTTGTGGGTTTGTGGGGGGGCGAGGTCTAGGCGGGGGGCCGGGTTGCTGGGTATGGTAGGGGGTGTTACGGAGGGTGGTGGGGGGTGGTGGGGGGGAGGTGGGGGGGTGGGTTGCGGTTGGGGGTAAGGGGACAGCCCATCTGCTTCGTCTTGCTGTGTTATGACGTCTTTTGCTTGGCCGGGATTGCCCCTGAGGGAGGTCGGGGTGAAGGAGCCGCCGCTGTGTATGACATCTTCTGCCCCCTCCCTAGATGTCGGGCTTGGTGTTTTCTGCACACGTCTCTCAGGGGGTTGTGGTCGCCCTAGAGGGGTCGCGCTGTTTAGGACATCTTCTGGTCGGCCCCCTAGAGTCACGCGGGTTATGACGGGGGAGGTGGGTGTCGGTGTGGTGTCGGGGGTGTGGGTTTGGGGTGTTTTGGTTTTCTGCCCCCCTAGCGGGGTCGGTGGTTCTGGGTGTGTGTGTTGTGTTGTTGCGTTATGACGCCTTCTCTTCTTGGCCCGGGGGTTTGTTTGGGGGGGCCCTACGAGGTCAGCGCTGTTATGAATCTTCCCTGCCCCCGTAGAGGATGTCCGGCGCTGTTCTGAAGTCTTCTGCCCCCTAGAGGTCAGCGCTGTTTACGTCTTCTGGTCTGCCCCCTAGAGGTCACGCTGTTATTGATCGACGGCTCTCCTGCCGGGCTCTAGAGGTCGGGTTGTCTTGCCGCTGTTAGGAAGTCTTCTGCCCCCCCTAGAGGTCGGCGCTGGGCTTATGACGTCTTCTGCCCCTAGAGGGTCGGCGCTGTTATGACGTCTTCTGTCCCCCTATAGGTCGGCGCTGTGTTATTAAGTTTCTGCCCGTGGCCCGTCCCGCTCACAAGGGGGGGGTTTTCGGTGGGGGGGGGGTGACGCTGGTGGCTGACTGGGGGGGTGGGAAGTCGGGTGGTCGGTATGTCCAGAAGACCCTAGAGGTCGGGGGCGCTGTGTACAAGGGCGTCTTCTGGGGGGGGGCCCCCGTAGAGGTCGGCGTAACTGATACTAAGGGTGGTGGGACAATGGGGGTGGGTGTGGCGGGGGGGGCGGCGTCTGCCCCTTACGAGGTCGGCGGTGGGCGCTGTTCAGGGTGTTGGACTGCGGGGGGGGTGCCGGTCTTCTGCCGGGCAATAGAGGTCGGCGCTGTTCAGGGAAGTCTTCTGTCTTTTCTGCCCCCTAGCGGTGGGGCGGGGGCGGCTTTGTTGTCTTTAGTGGCACCGTCTTCTGCCCCCTAGAGGTCTTGCGGTGCTTGGTGTGTGGTTTAGTGTGTACGGTAGTCTTTCTGCCCGGGCCGGGGTGGGGGGGTGCTAGTCGCTGTGCGCTGGTGGGGGGTGATGTGCACTCTTCTGTGCCCCCTAGAGGTCGGCGACTGTTTGTATGACATCTTCTGCCCGCCTAGAGGTGCTGTGGGGAGGACGTGTCTGTGGTGTGTCGGTGTTGGTTTTACCGGCGGTGGTCGTGTATGGCCGGGGCTTGAGCCGAGAGAGGTCGCGCTGTTATGACATCGTCTGCCCCCTATACGGTCAGGCTGTTATTACGTCTTCTGCCCCCTGAGAGTGGTCATGCGGCTGGTTATGACGCTGTCTGTGCCGCCCTAGAGGTCGGCCTGTTATGCGTCTTCTGCCCTCATGCAGAGGTCGCGCTGTATGGCACTCTTCTGCCCCGCTAGAGGTCAGCGCTGTTATGAATCTATCTCTAGTCCCTAGAGCAGTGTTCTTCTATCTGCCCCCAGGTCAGCGTGGTAACCTTGCGCCAAGGTCTTATGACGTCTTCTGCCAATCCGATCACGCTGATGAGTCTTGCCCCAGAGCTGTTATGAATGTCCTTCTGGCCCCCTAAGGTCAGTGCTGTTATGACGTCTTTGCCACCTATGAGGTCAGCGCTGTTTGATTCTAGTCTACCCATAGGTCGTGCGATGGACCTTCTAGCGCCAAGAGCGCCTTTATGATTTTGCTCCAGGGCGGCGCTGTATGAGAGTCCGTTCTTCCCCCCTAGATGTCTGCGGGCTGTTAGGACGACTCTCTTTTGACCGTTCCTCCAATTAGTAATAACCCATGGTGCGGCGCCATATGAGCTGGATAGGCAACTCCGGGTCCCGTGATGGTGTTATGTAGCTAGATGTTAGGGCGCGGCATTTGGTGCGTCTCGTTTTCCAATGTTTTTCTGCAATCCCGGTATCCCTCGGAAAGCGCATAATGTGCTGAGGTTTTCGATCACACTATTACATATACATGAAAACTTTAATGTTTCATCTCAGAACCATCTGTTGTACAATACAGAGGGGTGCACAAACGTTATCTGTTCAATTTATTACAAATTACATTGGATGTAAATCTCTGCAACCGCAACATCACAGCGAGAACGGTGAAGAATATTTCATTCCAAAAGCCGAACCTCATTACTGGGCAGATTGGGATAATTTTATCTATCGGAAGGTAGAAAGCGAATACGTGAGCCCGGCCGAAGTGACCGCAATATCTGGTAGAGCAGGGTGATGAGCCCCCGGGGGTCTGTATAAGTGTAGGATGTAGGAAGTGTAAGATTAGGGGGGGGTGAACTGGGCTCTGGTCTGGGGTCTGTATTAGTTTAGGAGTCTGGTCTGGGGTCTGTATTAGTTTAGGAGTCTGGGTCTGGGATCTGTCAATTAAAAAACGTTTTGGGGTCTGTCTTGGGTCTTATTAGTTTTAGGAGTCTGTCCTTGGGTCTGCTATTAGGTTTAAGGTGGTCTGGTCTGGGGGACTCTGTATTAGTTGTAGGGGTGTGGTCTGTGGTCTGTAATTAGTTTGGGGTGCTGGTCTGTATGTGTTAGGGGGTCTGGTCTGGGTGTATTCTTGAAGTCTGGCCGGGTCTGTTGTTTTTAGGGGTTATGTGGTCTGGGGTTCTGTAATCTAAGTTTAGGTGTCTGGTCTTGGGCACTGTAGTTAGTTTTAGGGGTTTGGTCCTGTGGTCTGTCAGTTAGTTTAGGTATGGTGTGGTCTGGGGTCTGTATTAGTTATAGGGTCTGGTCGGGTTTATTGGGGTCCTTGTCTGGGGTCTGTATTAGTTTAAGGGGAGTCTTGGTCTGGGGTCCGTAATAGTTTGAGGAGTCTGCGTCTGGGGTCTGTATATTAGTTATGGGGTCTGGTCTGGGGTCTGGATGAGTTTACCGGTCTGGTCTGGGGTCTGTATATGATTTTAGGGTCTCGGTGGTCTGTATTAGTTTAGGGGTCCTGGTCTGGGTCTGTATTAGGTTTAGGTGTTCTGGTCTGGGGTCGATAGTATTAGGGGTTGCCAGGGAGTCTGTTCAGTTAGGGGTCCTTGTCATTGGAGTTGTATAGGGTCTGTATGGGGTCTGTGTAGTTGGGGTCCTGGGTATAGGTTTAGGAGTCTGGTCGGGGTCTTATTATAGTTTAGGGGTCTGGTCTGGGATCTGTATTAGTTGTCGGGTCTGATGGTCTCGGGTCGGTTTATAGTTGTATGTGGAGTCTGGGTCTGTGGGGTCTGTAATTGTTTAGAGGGTCTGGTCTGTGGGGATCGTATTTAGTTTAATGGCGGTGTGGTCTGGGGTCTCTGCTATTAGTTTAGGGGTCTGGGTGTCTTGTATTTGTTTAGGGGTCTGGTCCTGGTCCTGTATTAAGTTTTAGGAGTGGGCTTGTCTGGGGTGCTGTTAGTTTTGGGGGCTGGTCTGGGGTCTTATAGTTTAGGGGTCTGGTCTGAGTGGTCTGATTATTAGTTTCCTGGGTTTTGGTCTGGGTCTGTATTTGAGTTTAATGGGTCGGTCTGGGGCGTATTAGTTTAAGGGGTCTTGGTCTGGGGTCTGTATGTTGTAGGGGGTCTGGTCTGGGGTCCTTAATAGTTAGGAGTCTGGTCTGTGGTCTGTATTAAGTTTATGGGTTTCGGTCTGGGGTCCTGTATTAGTTTGGGGGTTCTGGTCGTGGGTCTGTATTAGTTTAGGGTCCGGGGTCTGTATGTAGTTTATGGGGTCTGGTCTTGGGGTTCTGTATTAGATTTATAGGGGTCTGGTCGGGAGGTGCTTATGTTTGTGTTTTGGGTCTGTCTTAGGTAAGGGTCTGGTCTGGGTACGTATTAGTTTTAGGAGTCTGTATGGGGTCCGTCTGATATAGTGTCTAGGAGGCTGGTCCTGGGTCCTAATATTTTATAGGAGGTCGGGTTCTGGGGCTGCTATTAGTTGAGGGGTCTGGTCTGGGTCTGTATTAGTTTAGGGGTGGGGTCGTGTAGGTTCTGGGTTGTGGGTCTGTATTATTTTGGGAGGGTGGTGGGTAGTTAGTTTAGCCATGTACATGGTCCTGTTGTGGTGCTTTTAGTAGGGCTCTGGTCTGGGTTCGATATTGTGTTAGGGGAGTCTGGTCTGGCGGTCCGTCTATTTAGCGAGGCCATGTATCTCGGGGTCGTATTAGTTTAGGGGTCTGGGCTGGGGTCGTTAGTTTAGGGTTTGTCTGGGTCTGAGTAATGTAGGTCTGTACAGTTGTATTAGTTAGGAGTCTGGTCTGCGGTCTGTAATGTTATGGGTCTGTCGTGGCGGGTCTATTGTATTGATTGTATGGGGTCTGGTCTTGGGGTCATGTAATAGTTATAGAGGTCTGGTCTGGGGTCTGTCTCCCCGGGAGGACGGGCAGTGGGGACGTGGTCTTTCCCCGCCCCCCCCCCCCCCGGGCCCCCCCCCTGTAAGTAGGTGTTAGGAGTCTGGTCTGGGTCCTTTAGTGATTTGGGGGTCTGGTCTGGGGTCTGTATTAGTTTTGACGGCGTCTGGCTCTGGGGTGCTGTTTATTAAAAGGGTATTGGTGCTGTATTAGGAGTCTGGTCTGCGCCCGACCTGTAGTTAGTTTAGGGGTCCTGGGTCTGGTTCTGTAATTGTTTAGGGGCTCTCGGTCTGGCCCGAGGGTTATGTTTATATGGTGTCTGGTCTGGGTCTTTATTACTCTTAGAGGCTAGGTCTGTGGCTCGTATTAGTTTGAGGGGTCTGGTCTGGGGTCTGTAATTAGTTTAGCGAGGTCTGGTTCCTTGGGGGTCTGTATTGTTTTGGGCTCAATGGGTCTGTTTGTCGGGTGTCGTGTATTCGTTTAGGGGTCGGCTGGGGTCCCTTATTCAGTTTAGGGGTCTGGTCCTAGGGGTCCTGTATTATTTGTGGGTCTGTTCTGGGGTCTGTATTAAGTTTATGGGTCTCCTGGGCTTCCTGTATTATTTTAGGTACGGGGTCCTGGTCTGGCCTGTCGCGTATTAGTTTTTAGGGGTCTTGTCTAGGGTCCGGCTAGTTTCAGTTTTCTAGCGGGTCTGTCTGGGGGTAGCTGTTATTATAGTGCTAGGGGGTGGTCTGGTCTTTGGTCTTGCATTACGGGTGCCGGGGAGGGTTGTGAGGGGTCCTGGGTCTGGGATCTGTATCTAGCTCGTTATAAGGGTGTGCTGTATTGGATCTGTACAACCCTCCCCTCCACCCCACATGTTTAGGGGTGTGGTACTGGGGTTATGTATCTGTTTATGGCGTCCTCTGTCTGGGGTCTTATTAGGGTTTTCGGGTCTGGTCTGTGGGGGTCTTGTATTATTTTGGGGCGTGGGGTCGTGATATTAGTTTAGGGGTCTTGTTCTTTGGGGGTCTGTATTAGTTTTTGGGGGGTCCGGTTCTGGGCTCGTCGGTATATTAGTTGAGTGCTTCTGTCATTGGGGGTCGTAATCTCGTTTGGGTATGGTCTGGGGTCTGTATTAGTTTAGGGGTCTGGTGCTGCTGGCGGGTACTGTTTAGTTTAGGGGTCCTGGTCTGTGGGGTCGTTTATTGGGCGTCTGGTCTGCGGGTCTGTATTAGTTTCCCTATGTACACAGAATATAACTACTATAAATACCCCCTATGTACAGGAATATAACTACTATAATCTGCCCCTATGTACAGGAATATAACTACTATAATACTGCCCCCTATGTACAGAGAATATAACTACTATATACTGCCCCTATGTACAGAATATAACTATAATACTGCCCCCTATGTACAAGAATATAACTACTACTATATACTGCCGCCCCCTATTGTACAAGAATATAACTACTATATACTGCCCCCTATGTAAAGGAATATAACTACTATAATACTGCCCCCATGTACAGGAATATAACTACTATAATACTGCCCCCTATGTACAGGAATATACACTATAATACTGCCCCCTAGTACAGGAATAAATACTACTATCATACTGACCCCTATGTACAGGAATATACTACTATCATAACTCCCGCCTATGTACAAGAATATAACTACACTATAATACTGCCCCCTATTTACAAGATATACCTACTATAATACTGCCCCCTATGTACAAGAAATATAACTACTATAATACTGCCCCCCTGTACAGATATAACTGCTATAATACTACTCCTATGTACAAAGAATATAACTATTATATACTGCCCCCTATGTACAAGATATACTACATAATACTGCCCCCTATGTACGAGAATATAACTACTATAATACTGCCCCTATGTACAGGAATATACCTATAATACTGCCCTATGTACAAGAATATAACTACTATAATACTGCCCCCTATATACAAAATATAACTACTATAATAACTGCCCCCATGTACAGTTGAATATAACTACTACTATAATACTGCCCCTATGTACAGGATATAACTACTATAATACTGCCCCCCTGTGTACAGGAATATAACTACTATAATACTATACTGCCCCTATGTACATGTATATAAACTACTATAATACTGCCCCCTATGTACAGATATAACTACTATAATACTGCCCCTATGTACAGAATTAATATATACTCACTATAAATAATAGACTAATACTGCCCCTATGTAAGATATATAACTACTATAATACTGCCCCCTATGTACAAGAGAATATAACTACTATAATACTGCCCCTATGTACAAGTATATACTATAATACTGCCCCCTATATACAGAAATAATAATACTCTAAATACGCCCCCTATGTAAAAAATATACTACTATAATACTGCCCCCCTATGTACAAGAATATAACTACTATAATACTGCCCCCTATGTACAGAATATAACTAATAATACTGCCCTATGTACAGGAATATACTACTATAATACTGCCCCCTATTCAGAATGAACTACTATAATACCTGCCCCCTATGTACAAGAATATAACTACTATAATAATACTGCCCCCTATGTACAGGAATATAACTACTATAATACTGCCCCCTATGTACAGGAATATAACTACTATAATAGCCCCTATGTACAAGAATATAACTACTATAAACTTGCCCCCTATGTACAGAATATAACTACTATAAACTGCCCCCTATGTACAGATTAACTACTATAATCTGCCCCCTATGTACAAGAATATAACTACTATAAACTGCCCCCTATGTAACAGAATAAACTACTATATACTACCCCCTATGTACAGAATATAACTACTATAATACTGCCCCTATGTACAGAATATAACTACTATAATACGCCCCCTATGTACAGGAATATAACTACTATAATACTGCCCCCTATGTACAGAATATAACTACAATAATCTGCGCCCTATGTAAAAAGAATATAACTACTTAATACTGCCCCCTATGTACAAGAAATATAACTACTATAAATACTGCCCCCTATGTACCAAGAATATAACTACTATAATACTGCCCCTCCTATGTACAGGAATATAACTACTATAATACTGGCCCCCTATGTACAAGATTATAACTACTATAATACTGCCACTATGTACAGGAATATAAACTACTATATACTGCCCCCGAATGTACAAGAATATAACTACTATAATACTGCCCCCTATGTACAGGATAAACTACTATATCTGCCCCCTATTTAAGAATATAACTACTATAATAAACTGACTGCCCCCTATGTACAGAATATAACTAACTATAGATACTGACTGCCCCCTATGTACAAGAATATATAAGACCATAATATTAAACATGAGATTCCATTACAGATTAGATTTGGTTACATTGATGTCTGTTCTGTTATATGTTACAAGTTATTGTAAATATTTGGTATAAATTATATGTGACATTTATGTCCGGGACAGGACACAGATGCTGGGATTGTCTCATCATACACTGCTACGGTATTTGTACATTACATGATATGCATTATTGATATATGGATGTGGAGATTTCAGTGATATTACTCTTCCCATAAATTATAGCCACATAACTTCTGCCTTATAAAATTTGACATCACCTTTGACCCTAATGTAACGTGACCTTGAACCCCCTGGGACGTACTACACCCTGCAGAGGCGCATACTGCAGTCACCTGAGTTAGTGGCGCCCCCCGGTGGTGTAACATCTCGCCCCCCTCGTGTGCCCAGGACAAGGTCATTCAGCTGATGGTGCGGAAGGGAAGATACATTGCAGGAAACAGTCGGCACAGCTCATATATTAGCAACAAACATAGAAAATTTACCAACAGCTCAACCACAGTCCTGATTCGGGTCGTGAGATTGGTCCATATTCAGTGTGACCGACGCCCGGGATAAAGTACGAGAGGATCCCGCGGAGAATCCAGCACTTACATTAGTAATAAAGATCCACATCCTTCATTGGTGTCTCATTAAAAAGGGAAAAAAATACAAACTATGCAGATCACGCAAGCTGACATGTAAAAACGGAAAAAGAGCGACGCGTTTCGGACATTAAACAAGTTTTTGCTTAGTCCTGCTCCGGGTTAAGCTTTCCCGCCCCCTGGATGTTTACGTCAGCAGCTGAAAGGACCCAAAGATACAGACAAATGTTACAGAATGTGGATACATTGGGGGTCATTTACTAAGGGCCCGATTCGCATTTTCCCGACGTGTTACCCGAATATTTCCGATTTGCGCCAGATATCGGGGCACCAAGAGTTCTGCTTCGTGTCAGTGAATGGGTCTGTATATTACAAGCTATGAGATTTCTATTGCTGTCACTGCTCAGAATCGATCATTCTTTGCGGCTGGTGCCCCTGGTATCTGTCCCCAGCTTGCAGTACCGCTCTCCACCACTGTGCAACACCCTGTGCACAAATAACAATGCAACAGCGCCACCACCTGTTACCTGCACAAAACTACATGTGGTACCAAAAGGCAGAAGAAGAAGCTCAGGGCCTTCTATCACCTGCGGAGTTTTGCCCTATAGGATTCAGACTTTACCCTTAGAGGAACATTGGTGTAAAATCCAGGCGCCATTTATAATGTATTTATGGGTTTATATCTTAGAGGAGAATGTGCCCCTCTGGGTCAGCGCGTGACCACGTCTTCTGCCCCCTAGAGGTCGGCGCTGTTATGACGTCTTCTGCCCCCTAGAGGTCAGCGCTGTTATGACGTCTTCTGCCCCCTAGAGGTCAGCGCTGTTATGACGTCTTCTGCCCCCTAGAAGTCACTGCTGTTATGATGTCTTCTGCCCCCTAGAGGTCAGCGCTGTTATGACGTCTTCTGCCCCCTAGAGGTCAGCGCTGTTATGACATCTTCTGCCCCCTAGAGGTCACTGCTGTTATGACGTCTTCTGCCCCCTATAGGTCGGCGCTGTTATGACGTCTTCTGCCCCCTAGAGGTCGGCGCTGTTATGACATCTTCTGCCCTCCTAGAGGTCGGCGCTGTTATGACGTCTTCTGCCCCCTAGAGGTCAGCGCTGTTATGACAGCTTTCTTCTTCGCCCCGCTAGAGGTCAGCGCTGATCTCTGCCAGCGCGGCTTACCGCTCTCTGCCCCCTAGAGGTCAGCGCTGGTGTTATGACGCCTTCCTGCCCCTAGTAGGGGTCAGCGCTGTTCTAGAGTCTTCTGTTCTGTTCTCCCCCTCAGAGTCCGGACGCTGTTATGACGTCGCTCTGCCGCCCTAGAGGTTCAGCGCTGTTATGAACTCTTCATAGCCCCCCTAAGGTCAGCGCTTTGTTTAGACGTCTTCTTCGCCACCCAAGGTTTACAGCTCGACTGTTATTTGACGCGGTCCTTCTCCCAATGGTCGGCGCTTAGACTCTTCTGTGCGCATTGTATGCGCTCTGCAGCCGTAGATCGTGCTGTTATGACGTCTTCTTGCCCCCTATAGAGGTTGTACGCTGTGATGATATAAGGTCTTCATGTTGCCTTCTGCGCTTGATTGCGTCTCTTTTCTGCCCCTAGATGGTCAGGTGCGCTGTTATGACGTCTTCTGCCCGCCCCTAGAGGTCGGCGCTGTTATGAACTTCTTTGCCCCCTAGGGTTCGGCCTGGTATGACGAGTCTTCTGCCGCGTCTTCTGCCCCCTAGAGGTCGGCGCTGTTATGACGTCTCTTCTGCCCCCATAGAGGTCGTCGCTGTTTATGATTCTTCTGCCACCCTAGAGGTCGGCGCTGTTATACGTCTTCTGCGCCCCCTAGAGGTCGGCGCTGTTATTACGTCTTCTGCCCCAGAGGGTCTGCGCTGTTATGACGTTTCTTGCCGCCCTAGAGGTCGCGCTGTTATGCCATCTTCTGCCCTCATGCCTAGAGGTCGGCGCTGTTATGCGACGTCTTCTGCCCCACTAGAGGCCAGCGCTGTTATGACATCTTTCTCCCCCTAGAGGTCAGCGCTGTTATGACGATGTTTCTTCTATCTGCCCCCTCAGAGGTCAGCGCTGTTATGGACGTCCTTCCTGCCCCCAGAGGTCGGCGCTGTTATGACGTCTTCTGCCAATCAGCCTAGAGGTCATAAGCGGGCTGTTATGACGTCTTCGTGACCCCCCTAGAGGTCAGCGCTGTTATGAAGTCGCCTTTCTGATGCATCCCCTAAGGTCAGTGCTGGTTATGAGTCTTTGCCCTAGAGGTCAGCGCTGTTATGAAGTCTTCTGCCCTAGAGTCATAGTCCGCTTCCTAGATGAGGGTCGTCGCTGTATATGAGACGCTTCTTGCTGCCACCTAGAGGTCAGCGTCTTTTATGACGTCTTCTGCTCCCTAGAGGCGGCGTTTATGAAGTCTTACTCTCTTCCCCCTAGAGTCTGCGGGCTGTTTATGAGCTCTTTTTGTAGTCCCTCCAATTAGTAATCAACCATGGCGGCGCTATGACGAAGCAACCCGGGTCCCGTGATGTTGTTATTACAGATGTTACGGCGCGGCATATGGTGCGTCTTGTTTTCCAATGTTTTCCTGCTCCCGGATCCCTCGGGAAGCGCATAATGTGCTGAGGTTTCGGATCACATATTACATATACATGAAACTGTTACATTGTCATCTCAGAACCATCTGTTGTACAATACAGGAGGGGGGCACAAACTTATCTGTTCAATTTATTACAAATTACATTGATGTAAAACCTGCAACGCAAATCAGCGGAAGGGAAGAGATTTCATTCCCAAAAGCCGAAGCCTCATTACTGGGAGATTGGGGATAATTTATCGGAAGGAGAAAGCGAATGACGGAGCCGCCAAGTGACGCAAATGTCTGGTAGAGCAGGTGATGAGCCCCCGGGGTCTGTATAAGTGTAGGATGTAGGAAGTGTAAGATTAGGGGGGGGTGAACTGGGCTCTGGTCTGGGGTCTGTATAGTTTAGGAGTCTGGTCTGGGGTCTGTATTAGTTTAGGGGTCTGGTCTGGGTATCTTGGTATTAAAAAAGAGTTTCGGGGTCTGGTCTGGGTCTTATTAGTTTAGGAGTCTGTCTGGTCTGTATTAGGTTTAGGTGGTCTGGTCTGTGGGGATCTTATTAGGTTGTAGGGGTGGTGGTCTGGGATCTGTATTAGTTAGGGGTGCTGTGTCTGTATGTGTTAGGGGGTCGGTTGGGTTGTGTATTGTTGAGAGTCCTGGTCCGGGGGTCTGTTGATTAGTTTAGGGGTCATGTGGTCTGGGGTCTTATTAGTTTAGGGTCTGGTCTGAGATCTGAGATGTAGTTTTAGGGGGTGGTCTGGGGGTCTGTATTAGTTATGGGCTGGTCTGGGGTCTGTATTAGTATAGGGTCTGGTCTGGGTTCTGTATTAGTTTAGGGGTCTGGTCTGGGGTCCGTAATAGTTTAGGAGTCTGGTCTGGGGTTGTATGTAATTAGTTTATGGGGCTGGTCTGGGGTCTGGATTGAGTTTTTAGGGGTACGGTCTGGGGTGTCGTGTAGGGTCATGTGTATAGTTTAGGGGTCTGGTGGGTCTGTATTAGTTTAGGGGTCTGGTCTGGGGCTGTATTAGGTTTAGGGTCGTCTGGTATGTTAGGTGGGATCTGTAGTGGTCTATAGTTTTAGGGGTTGGTCTGGGGTTCTGTAGTAGTTGGTCTGGTCTGGGGCTCGTATAGTTTAGGAGTCTGGTCTGGGGTGAGCTTTAGTTAGGGGTCGTGTCTAGGGGATATGTATTAGTTGAAGGGTATGGTTCGGGCGGATTTATTAAGTTTAGGGAGTTCTGGGTTGGGGTTGTATTAGTTTAGAGGGTCTGGTCTGGGGATCTGTATTAGGTTTTAGGGGTGTGTCTGGGGTTCTGTATTAGTTTAGGGGTTGGGTGGTCGTAGTTGTTTAGGGGTCTGGTCCTGGTCTGTATTAGTTGAGGAGGGGCTGGGTCTGGGGGTGCTGTATTAGTTTTGTAGGGGTCTGGTCTGGGTCTTGGAGTAGTTTATTAGGGTCTGGTCTGAGTGGTGCCTGATTAATTGAGTTTTAGGGTTTTGGTCTGGGTCTGTATTTGAGTTGTATGGGTCTGGTCTGGGGCCGTATTAGTTTAAGGGGTCTTGGTCTGGGGTCTGTATTGTATGTAGGGGGTCTGGGCCTGGGGTCTTAATAGTTAGGAGTCTGGTCTGTGGTGCTGTATTAAGTTTATGAGGATGATGGTCTGGTCTGGGGTCCTGTATTAGTTTTAGGGGGGTTCTGGGTCTGGTGTTCTGTATTAGTTTTAGGGTCGGGGTCTGTATGTAGTTTATGGGGTCTGGCTGGGGTTCTGTATGAGAGTTATATAAGGGGTCTGGTCGGGAGGTGCTTATTAGTTTAGGTGTCCTGGTCTGGGTCTGTCTTAGTGATATAGGGGGTCTGGTCTGGGGTCGTATTAGTTTTAGGAAGTTCTGGTATCGGGGTCCGTAAATAGTGTTAGGAGCTGGTCTGGGTCTGTATATTTTAGGAGTGTCGGGGGTTCTGGGGTCTGTAATTATGTTGAGGGGTCTGGTCTGGGTCTGTATTAGTTTTAGGGGTCTGGGGTCGTGTATTATTTTAGGGTTCTGGGTCTGTGGGGGTCTGTATTATTTTGGGGAGGCGTGTCGTGAGGGCAGCCGTAAGTTAGTTTTAGGGTCTGGTCTAGTGGGTCCTTATGTGTCTTTTAGGGGTCTGGTCTGGGTGTCCCGTATTAGTGTTAGGGGAGTCTGGTCTGGGGTCCGTTTAGTTTAGGAGGCCATGGATCCGGGGGTCTGTATTAGTTTATGGGTCTGGGCGGGGTCTGTTAGTTTAGGGTTCTGGTCTGGGGTCTGAGTAATATGTTTAAGGAGTTCTGTACTAGGGTCTGTATTAGTTTAGGAGTCTGGTCTGCGGTCTGTAAAGTTAGGGTCTGGTGAGTCTGGGGTATATTGTATTTGTATATGTATGGGGGATCTGGTCTGGGGAGTCTTATTAGTTAGTAGGGGTCTGGTCTGGGGTCCCCCCCCCGAAGGAAGGAACGGGCCCCCAGGGGAGAGGAGGAATAAACCCCCCCCCCCCCCGCCCCCCCCCCCCCCCCCCCCCCAAGGGCCCCCCCCCCCCCCTGTAGTAGTTTAGGAGTCTGGTCTGAGGTCTTTAGTAGTTTTAGGGGGTCTGGTCTGGGGTCTGATTAGTTTAGGGTCTGGGTCTGGGGGACTGTTTATTTAGGGTTCTGGTCGGGGCTGTATTAGTTTGGGTGTCTGGTCTGGGGACTGTATTAGTTTTAGGGGTCTGGTCTGGTTCTGTATATTTAGGAGTCTGGGTCTGGGGGCTTTATAGTTTATACTGGTGGGTCTGGTCTGGGTCCTGTTATTAGTTTAGTAGGGTCTGGTCTGGGGTCTGTATTAGTTTAGGGGTCGGTCTGGGGTCTGTAATTAGTTTTAGGGGGTCTGGTCCTGGGGGTCTGTATTGTTTTAGGGGCTCTGGGGTTCTGTATTGTCTAGGGTCTTGGTCGGGTCCGTATTAGTTTAGGGGTCTGGCTGGGGTCCCTTATTAGTTTAGGGTCTGGTCTGGGGTCCTGTATTATTTTTGGTGTCTGGGCTGGGGTCTGCGTTAGTTTTGGGTCTGGGCTGGGATCTTCTTCGTTTTAATGGTGTGGTCTTGGATTGTTATTAGTTTTAGGGTGGTGGTCTGGGGTCTTAATTAGTTTTATGTTCCTGGTCTGGGGTCTGTAGATTATTTTAGGTAGGGGTCCTGGGCTGGGGTCTGTATTAGTTTAGGGGCTGGGGTCTGTATTAGTTTTTAGTGTCTGGTATGGGGTCTGTATTATTTAGGGGGTTCTGGGCTGGGTCTTCTGTATTGTTAGGCTTCCTGGTCTGGGGTCTGGTATTAGTTTAGGGGTCCTGGTCTGGGGTCCCCTGTATTGTTTCCGGGGTTGTGGTCTGGGGTCTGTATTAGTTTAGGGGTTTCTGGTCTGTTGGTCTGTATTAGTTGAGTTCGGTCTGGTCTGGTTTCTTATTAGTTTAATGTGTCTGGTCTGGGCCTGTATTAGTTGATGCTTCTGGTCCTGGGTCTGTATTAAGTTGAGGGGTGTCTGGTCGGGGGTCTGTATTATTTTCGGGGTCTGGGGTTATATCCACAAGACAGAGCCCCCTAGTGGCCATGAGACATATCCCCCATTATATCTCCAAGACAGAGCCCCCTAGTGGCCACGAGACATATCCCCTATTATATCCACAAGACAGAGCCCCTAGTGGCCATGAGACATATCCCCTATTATATCCACAAGACAGAGCCCCCTAGTGGCCATGAGACATATCCCCTATTATATCCACAATTATACACCACCACTAGGGGGAGATCACTACATACACATTATACACCACCACTAGGGGGAGATCACTACATACACATTATACACCACCACTAGGGGGAGATCACTACATACAGATTATACACCACCACTAGGAGGAGATCACTACATACAGATTATACACCACCACTAGGGGGAGCTCACTACATACACATTATACACCACCACTAGATCCCGATCTCGAGGAGTAACTTTTGCAGATAAGAGTGCGCGGGAATATGACCCGGAATGGGGGCAACCTGCGGGATTCTTGGGCCCGACCTCACTATCAAAATCGGGGAGAGATGCTCCTTCCCTATTTCTTCAAAAACAAATTTTAATAGCTTACGGGTTCCCCTCGCTTTTTCGGGAACCCATATTAGCCTTAGGTTCGCTCTTCTTGAGAGGTAATCCATATCAGCCATTTTCCCTTTCAGGGCCTTATTCTCTACATCCAGGACGGGTTGTGACTTTTTTTGAGAGTGCAAAACTCTTCTCAATATTAGTTAATTTTATTCTTCTGACATTTTTTGCTTCTCTTAGCTCAGCTTCTTCTCTTCATAAGGGGACGTCTCCTTCGCAGGCCCCCCCCAAACTTATAGTCAGACCCAATATTGCTGAGTTACAGGTTTTTTATGGAATCTATGGATCTCATTTTAACATTTCATTTTCCACCCCTCAGGTTTGCCTCCCTCGTCGTTCCTCCCCCTCTACGGTGCCCGGTCGAGCCTGTGGTTTTATTTTTAGGATACTGCAACTTCATTTTCAGTTGTCGGTATCAGTGATCCTGTAAGTGTTTTAACAGGGGGGGATTTCCATAATTATCTAAACTTTGTGGGGTGGGGTCTCTCCTTAACCCCCCTTTCTCTTGCTCCTTGGGGGACGGAAAAGAAGCCCCCAAGGACTCTTGCGACATTTTTAGGAGGCATACCTAATACAATAAATGCACCCCTAGCTTACGGTTAAAGAAAGCCTGAATATACATTCTTGTGAACTCAGAATAGCGACTATCGATTGCGACCACATATACTATTCGCAGATAACAGTGAATCGAATTACGTTGTTACAATAGACCAAAATAAGGTCGTTATAAGATAGGGGCTATAAAAGCTGACAAGATCGCACGCACGATATTCTGCAAGAGAAAAGGCAAAGAAAAAAAAAAAAACAAAAAAAAGGTAGCCAAAACAAGGACCGTTTACACCGAGGGATGTCCAAAGAACAAATCCGCTTTGAGTACAGAGTTTTCAGAAATAACAAGAAATGGTTATTGACTCTTAATCACTTTCTGAGCCAAGCTATTAATGCAAAGTTCGAATACCACCAATGCCCGTTGAAAATGTTGATTTATCTTTTGGCGACGTAATGTCCCGGTGAATGTGAAAACAAGTCCTAAAAATACACTTAGCACTATCCGCGTTCAGCGACGAATACGTATAGAACATTATAGCTGGCATAGAACGGCAAATGCACACTGTAGCAGACTGATGTCAAGCGGATTGTTAATATCATTAGCAGAAAGTCAGAGTAGTACCATAGGCAGAAACAACCTCAAAGCGAAGCAAAACATGATTAGCGGACAAGACAAGGTGTAGAACATATGGAGACGGAATTAGTACAGGGTAGGCGCAAGAGTTTAGGGCCGGGTACATCTCACCCATCCCGACGGACATACAAGAAACCACAGGAATTTGTCGGACCAGGTACAGGAGCCGGTACATCTCACCCATTCGATGCAGACGACTTTTGGAATTCCTCTCGGAACTTGGAGCGCAGGGACCAGACACCCGGTCTTATTACAGCCTAATGTCTCCGGTCACGCGACTTCCAGGAAAGCCACCAACCACGCGCCTCGACAGACGATCTCAAGAGCGCCTACCTCCGGGTCAGCGCGTCAAGGCACACAAGCCTGCTTCAGAACATAGGGGTCCACGCTTGTCCTCACAGCCCTGCCTGCCCAGGCCACCACTGTCCTCGGCGTCCAAGCGCCGAGGACAATCGCCAAATTATTGCCGCCAGAAACCGCGCAAAAACAGCTCCTTCAAGGCGAGCGGCGGGCAGGAAAGAATCGGCCGGGCATCAACGTAACCGATCGGGACGCCTCGACCGACCCTCCGCTACCTGCCCGGACCAACTGGGCCAGCATGGGGGGGGGCGGAAGGACGGCGCGTGGGCGGTGTGACGTAATCGGCTACGTCTGCCGCGTCGCTGGCATATGACAGTATGAAACCTCCAGCATCTAGATGTACAGAGAAGAATGGAGGAAACCTCCAGCCTCAGATGTACAGAGAAGAATGGGGGAACCTCCAGCCTCTAGATGTAAAGAGAAGATGGGAGAACCTCCAGCCTCTAGGATGTACAGAGAAGAATGGGGGAACCTCCAGCCTCAGATGTACAAAAGAAGAATGAGGAACTCCCAGCCTCTAGATGACAGAGAAGAATGGAGGAACTCCAGCCTCTAGATTTACAGAGAAGAATGGGGGACCTCCAGCCTCTAGATGTACAGAGCAGATGGAGGAAACTCCTAGCCTATAGATGTACAGAGGGAGAATGGAGGCAAACTCAGCCTCTAGATAGATGTACAAAGAAGAATGGGGAACCTCCAGCCTCTAGATGTACAAAGAAGAATGGAGGAACCTCCAGGCCTCTAGATGTACAGAGAAGAATGGAGGAACCGCAGCCTCTAGATGTACAGAGAAAGATGGGGAACCTCCAGCTCTGATGTTGTACAGAAGAATGGGGGGGAATCTTCCACCTCAGATGTACAGAGAAGAGGGGGAAACCAGGCCTCTCGATGTACAGAGAAGAATGAGGACCTCCAGCCTCTAGATGTACAGAGAAGAATGGATGGAACTCCAGCCTCTAGATGTACAGAGCAGAATGGAGGAACCTCCAGCTCTAGATGTAACAGAGAGAAGGAGGAACCTCAGCCTCTAGATTACAGAGAAGGAATGGAGGAAACTCCAGCCTCTAGATGTACAGAGAAAGAATGGGGCGAACTCCAGCCTCTTAGATGTACAGAGAAGAATGGGGGAACCTCCAGCCTTAGATGTACAGGAGAAGAATGGAGGAAAACCTCCAGCCTCTAGATGTACAGCGAAGAAGGGGAACCTCCAGCCTCGATGACAGAGAGAATGGGGGAACCTCCAGCCTCTAGGGTACAGAGAAGAATGGTGGAACCGCCAGCCTCTAGATGTTACAGAGAAGACTGGGGGGGGAAACCTCCAGACTCCTAGATGTACAGAGAAGAATGGGCGAACCTCCAGCATCTAGATGTACAGAGAAGGAATGGTGCGAACTCCAAGCCTCTAGATTACAGGAAGAAGGAGGAACCTCCCACCTCTCGCTGTACAGAGAAAAGGGGGGGGAACTCCAAGCCTCTAGATGTACAGAGAAGAATGGAGGGACCTCCAGCCTCTAGATGGTACAGAGGGAAGAATGAGGAAACCTCCAGCCTAGTGTACAGAAGAGGAATGAGGAACCTCCAGCCTCTAGAGGTACAGAGAAGAATGGAGGACCCGACAGCTCTAGATGTACAGAGAGAATGGAGGAACCTCCCGCCTCTAGATGTAAGAGAAGAATGCGGAGGAACCCTCCAGCATCTAGATGTTACAGAGAAGAATGGGGGGGGAAACCTCAGTCTAGATGACAGAGAAAGAATGGAGGAACCTCCAGCCCTAGATGTACAAAGAAGAGTGGAGGAAACCTCCAGCCTCTCGATGTACCAAGAGAAAGAATGGGAGAACCTCCAGCCTCTAGATGTACAGCAAAGGAATGGAGGAACCTCAGCCTTAGATACAGAAAGAATGGAGGACCTCCAGACTCTAGATGTACAAAAGAAGAATGGAGGAACCTCCAGCCTCTAGATTACAGAGAAGGAATGGAGGGGAACTCCAGCCTCTAGATGTACAGAGAAGAATGAGAGGAACCTCCAGCCTCTAGTTCAGAGAAGATGGAGGAAACTCAGCATCTAGATGTAAAAGAAGAATGGAGGAACCTCCAGCCTCTAGATGGACAGAGACGAATGAGGAACTCCAGCCTTAGATGTTACAGAGAAGAATGGGGGCAACTCCCAAGCCTCTAGATGTACAAAAAGATGGAGGAACTCAGCCTATAGAGTACAGAGAAAGATGGAGAGAACCTCCAGCCTCTAGATGTACAGAGAAGAATGGGGGGACCGTCAGCCTCTATGTTACAAGAAGAGGAGGGACCTCCAGCTCTAGAGTACAGAGAAGAATGGAGGAAACCTCCAGCCTCTAGATGTACAGAGAAGAATGGAGGAACTCCAGGCCTCTAGATGTACAGAGAAGAATTGGGGGAACCTCCAGCCTCTAGATGTACAGAGAAGAATGGGAGAACCTCCAGGCCTCTAGAGTACAGAGAAGATGTGGGGAACCTCCAGGCCTCTAGATGTACAGAGAGATGGAGGACCTCCCGCCTCTAAGTACAGAGAAGAATGGGGGCGGGAACCTCCAGCCTTAGATGTACAGAGAAGAATGGAGGGACCTCCGCCTATAGATGTACAAAGAAGAAATGGAGGAACTCCAGCCTCTAGATTGTACATAGAAAGAATGGAGGACACCCGCCTCTAGATTACAGGAAGAATGGAGGAACATCCAGCTCTAGATGTACAGAGAAAGAATGGAGGAACCTCCAGGGGGGCCCTCTAGAGTACAGAAGAAGAATGGGGGAACCCTCAAGCTCTAGATGTACAGAGAGAAGGGGGAACCTCCAAGCCCTCTCGATGACAGAGAAGAACTGGAGGAACTCCAAGCCTCTAGATGTTACAGAGAAGAATGGGGGAAACCTCCAGCCTATGATGACAGAGAAGAATGGGGGAACTCCAGCCTCTAGATGTACAGAGAAGAATGGGGGAACCTCCAGCCTCTAGATGTACAGAGAAGAATGGGGGGAACCTCAGGCCTCTAGATGTACAAAGAAGAATGGGGAGAACTCAGCCTAAGATGTACAGAGAAGAATAAGACAAGAATGGAGGAACCTCCAGCTCGTAGATTGTTGTACAGAGAAGAATGGAGGAACACCTCCACGCATCTAGATTGAAGAGAAGATGGAGGAACCTCAGCCGCTAGAGTACAGAGAAGAAGGAGGAACCTCCAGACTTAGATGTCAGAAGAAGATGGGGGGACCTCCAGCCTCTAGATGTCAGACGAGAATGGAGGACCTCAGCCTCGAGATGTACAAAGCTCTAGATGTACAGAGAGAATGGGGGGACCTCCAGCCTCTAATGTACAAGAAGAATGGGCGGAACCTCCAGCCTCTAGATGTACAGAGAAGAAGGGAGGAACCTTTTTTTCAGCCTCTAGAATGTACAGAGAAGAATGGGGGGACCTACCAGCCTCTAGATGTACAGAGAAGAATGGGGGGACCTCAAGCTCTAGAATGTAACAGAGAAGATGTGGGAACCTCCAGCCTCTAGATGTACAGAGAAGAGAATGGAGGAACTCCAGCCCTTGGATGTACAGAGAGAATGGGGGACCTCCAGACTCTAGATGTTACAGAGAAGAATGGGGGGACCTCCAGCCTCTAGATGTACAGAGGAAGAATGGAGAGAACCTCCGCCTCTAGATGTACAGAGAAGAATGGAGGAACCTCCAGCGCTAGATGTACAGAGAAGAATGGGAGAACCTCCAGCCTTAGAGGTACAAAGAAGAATGAGGAACCCCAGCCTCTAGATGTACAGAGAGATAATGGAGGAACCTCCAGCTCAGATGTACAGAGAAGAAGGAGGAACCTCAGCCTCTAGATGTACAGGAGACGAATGGGGGGACTCCAGCCTCTGATGTACAGAAGAAGATGGAGGAACCTCCAGCCTCTAGATGTACAAGAAGGAGGAGGAACCCTCCAGCCTCAGATGTACAGAGAGAATGGGGGAGGGAACCTCCAGCCTCAGGATAGTACAGAGAAGAAGAATGGGGGAACCTCAGCCTCTAGATTACAGAGAAGAATGGAGGAACTCCAGCCATCTAGATGTACAAAGAAGAATGAAGGAACCTCAACCTCAGATGTACAGAGAAGAATGGGGGGACCCTCAAGGCCTCAGCTGTTACAGAGAGGAATGGGGGACCGCCAGCCTCTAGATGCAGCAGAGAAGAATGGGGGGGAACCTCCAGCCTCTTAGATGTACAGGGGGGGAAAAGAATGGAGGAACTCCAGCCTCTAGATGTAAGAGAAGAAGGGACAACCTCCAGCCTCTAGAGGTACAAAGAAGATGGGGGAACCTCCAGCCTCTAGTGTACAGAGAAGACTGGAGGAACCTCCAGCCTCTAGATGTACAGAGAAGAATGGGGACCCTCCAGCCTCTAGATGTACAAAGAAGAAGGGAACCTCCCACCTCTAGTGTTACAGGAAGAATGGAGGAACCTCCAGCCTCTACTGTACCAGAGAAGCAGGGGGAACCTCCAGCCTATAGATGTACAGAGAAGAATGGGGGAACTCCAGCCCAGATTACAGAGAAGAACGGGGGGGACCTCCAGCCCCTGATGTACAGGAGAAGAATGGGGGAACCCCCTCCGCCTCTGATGTACAGAGAAGAATGGGGGGAACCTCCAGCCCTAGATGTACAGAGAAGAAAATGGGGAACCTCAGGCCTCTAGATGTCCAGAGAAAGAATGGGCGAACCTCCAGCACTAGATGTCAAGAAGAGGTGGAACCTCCAGCCTCTAGAGTTACAGGAGGAAAATGGGGAAACCTTACCGCTCTCGAGTACAGAGAAGAATGGAGGAACCTACAGCCGTCTAGATGTACAGAAGAAGAATGGGGGGAACTCCAGCCTCTAAGATGTGGTACAGAGAAGAATGGGGGGGACCTCCAGCCTTAGATGTACAGAGAAGAATGAGGAACCTCCAGCCTCTAGATGTACAAAGAGAATGGGGGAGGAGGGGGACACCTCCAGCCTCTAGATGACAGAGAAGAATGGAGGAACCTCAGCCCTCTAGATTGTACAGAGAAGAATGGGGAACCTCCAGCCTTAGATGTGACAAAGAAAGAAGAATGGGGGGGAGGAACCTCCAGCCTCTGATGTGCAAAGAAGAATGGGGACCCTCCAGCCTCTTAGATGTACAAAGAAGCTGGAGAGGGAACCGCTAGCCTCTAGATGTCAGAGAAGAATGGGGAACCTCCACCTATAGATGTACAAAGAAGAAGGGGAACCTTCCAGCCTTAGAGAAGAGAGATGGGGAACCTCCAGCCTCTAGATGTACAAAGAAGCAGGGGGGGGAACCTCAGCCTCTAGATGTACAGAGAAGAATGCGGGGACCTCGCCCTCTAGATGACAGAGAGAATGGGGAACCTCCGCCTCTAGATGTACAGAGAGAGCAGAGAAGAATGGGGGGACCTCCAGCCTCTAGATGTACAGAGAAGAATGGGGGAACCTCCAGCCTCTAGATGCAGAGCTGTGACTGTCACTTTATGGGGTCACTCTGACTGTTGCCCTCCCCACCCCATAGCCCCCCATTGTCTCCTCCTCTGGGGGGTTAACACTTTCCTGCCTGCACTGATTACACAACATCAGGACGTGTCATGAGGAAATCATTGCTGCGGAACCAAATAACCAGAATAAAAGTCAGGAAATAATAATCACATCTCCGGGCGGAGTGCTGACCACAGGATGGGGGCCCGGGGCCAAATATCACAAGACGCCCCCTCAAGATGTGTCAGCCGGAGGGAGGAAAACCCCCATCATCAGTGACTACACAAGGAGCCGCGTCCTGATAATATTACATGTAGATTATAATCCCATGAAACCTCGTGCACAGCAGCCAATCTGTCCCGGCTGCAGGGTAAAGCATGGCGGACGACTACTGCGTCATGTGCATTGGTCTCACCTGCGTCGCCTTGTGACGTCTCTGAACTCACTGAGGCTGATCCAGATGATCAGACAATCCAGATGATCAGATGTTCCAGATTATCGGGCAGCGCTGCGTCACGTCTGATCCTTTCCAGACGCCGGATGTCAGGATCCATTTGATATGATCCTGCACCGAGTCCAAATATAACAGAAGTGATCCCTGCTCTCAGCGTTCTCGCCCGTGAAGAAAATCCAAAATAAACTGGGTGAGAGGAAGCGCGGGACGAGGCGGCGCCCATCACATGTGCAGCGCCCCCAGATATCTATCACAGCCTGAGCACCCAATAAATGCCCCTTCAATGGATTAGTACCAGTAACTCTCCCACCCACGTATAATGCCCTTCCTCCTTCTGCCCCCTCCCACACTGTATAATGCCCCTTACTTCCTTCCTGACCACATCTGTTATTAATGCCCCCTTCTGTGACCCTGATTGTAATATCGGCCTGTATTCCTGGTATGTAACTCCCCAATCTGGAATGTGCCCCAGGTGGGATTAACATCTCCTTCCTATCCCACCCAGTAAGGGTTTAATAAACTCTCTAGCAGGACCCTTGAGGCAGAGCCCCCTGTGTCTTACTGTGGGCAATGACTTATGTGCTCTGGCGACCATGAGGCAGGCCCCTGCTGTCCTACGTGGGCAATGACTTATTGTTGCTTGGGAGACCCTGACGGCAGCGCCCCGCTGTCCTACTGTGGCCAAGACTTATGTGCTCTGGAGACACTGAGGGGCAGAGCCCCCTGCTGCTACTGTGGGCAATGATTATTGTGCCTGGAGACACTGAGGCAGCGCCCCTGCTGTCCTCTGTGGGCAAGATTATGTGCTGTGGGACACCGAGGCAGCGCCCCTGCGTCCTTACTGTGGCAAGACTTATGTGGCTCTGGAGAACTGAGGGCAGAGCCCTGTGTCCTAGCTGTGGGCCACTGACTTATTGCTCTGGAGGACCATGAAGGCAGTGCACCCCCTTGTGTCATGGGGCAGAGGCTTATGTGCTGAGGAGACACTGGAGGCAGCGCCCCCTGTGTCCTACTGTGGGCAATGACTTATGTGCTCTGGAGACCCTGAGGCAGCGCCCTGCGTCAACTGTGGGGGCAATGACTTAGTGTCGGGAGACCACTGAGGCAGCGCCCCCATTTTTGCTGTCTCACTGGGCAATGACTATGTGCTCTGGGACCCTGAGGCAGCGCCCCCTGCTGTCCTACTGTGGGCAATGACATGTGTGTGAGACCTGAGGCCAGAGCCCCCTGCTGTCCTCTGTGGGCGGCAATGAACTTATGTGGTCTGGAGCACCCTGAGGCGCGCCCCACTGCTGTCCTACTGTGGGCAATGACTTATGTTGCTGTGGAGGACCCTGAGGCAGCGCCCCCTGCTGTCCTACTGGTGGGCAATATGACTTTATGTGGCTCTGGAACCCTGAGCAGAGCCCCATGCTTGTCCTACTGTGGGCAATGACTATGTGTCTGGAGACCGAGGCAGCGCCCCTGATGTCCTACTGGGGCAATGGCTATGTGATCTGGAGACCTGAGGCAGCTCCCCCTGCTGTCCTACTGCTGGGCAATGACTTAGTGCTCCGAGAGACCATAGGCAGCCGCCCTGCTTGTATTACTGTGGGCAATGACGTATTGCTGTGGAGGACAATGAGGCAGCGCCCATGCTGTCCCTACGTGGGCAATGATTATGTGCTCCGGAGACCCGAGCTTTGTGGATATAATAGGGGATAATGTCTCGTGGCCACTAGGGGGCTTCTGTCGTGGGTTAATGGGGGATATGTCTCCAATGGCCACTAGGGGCTCTGTCTTGTGGGATATAATAGGGGATATGTCTCTGGCAATAGGGGCTTGTCTGTGTTTTACTAAAGGTTGTTCCTCTGTTTTTTTATATATCAGCCATTAGGGGGCAGTGTTGCTGCACCGTATTTCATATACAGTCTGCCCTAAGTTAGGGGCCTCGTTGAATCTTAATTACCCCACACTATTTTCCCCCCCCCACACCGCGAATATCTCAGAGGCTAAAAAACTGCACGAGATATTAGAAAAAGCTATTTATAAGAATTGTTACTTCCCCTGAGGTTTCCCCCCTAGACTTGTCCCCCCTGTGATGACTTCCCCCTGTAACTACAGACCTCTGAAGCACTACTGGTACCAGAACACACTACAGCTACACTGCTGACATCTAGTGGCCAAATAGAAAACTGCAACTATTTATCATTTATATTTTTCGAGTTCTCCCCAAAAGCTTATAAATTTGTAATTTTCACTACTATTTCCTTGAAAGATCATTTAAAAACTCTGAGAATTCGTGTAGCGCGGCTGTACGCGTGTGGCAACCCTGTCTGTTCTCCGTCCTCTGGATATAGGTCTTCATGAGGATATTTCAACATTTACAACAACAAAAACCGTTCATGTTCCGGATTCCATTGTACATTGTGGATTCTCTATTTATGTTTCTATTTTTGCCCCTTTTGTGTCTGTTTATAATGCACCGGCTTATATAATAATGTTTTTTTCATTGAGAGGAACAGAATTTTCTACATGAAATAAATTATTTTTATGACCATAAAAAATACTATAGTTTATACTGCACCAAGTATTTCTGATTATTTAAGTGATGGTAAGAAAAATTTCTATATGTAACTCAGGATCAGTACAGGATAAGTAATGTCATGTATGTACACAGTGACTGCACCAGCAGCAGAATAGTGAGTGCAGCTCTGAGTATATACAGGATGTAACTCAGGGTCAGTACAGTACGTATGTCATGTCTGTACAACAGTGACTGCACCAGCATCGAAATAGTGAGTGCAGCTCTGGATATATACAGGATGTAACTCAGGATCATCCAGGATACGTAATTCATGTTATGTACAAGTGACTGAACCAGCAGCAGACATAGTGCGTGCAGCTCTGGAGTATCATACAAGGATGTAACTCAGGATCCGACAGGAATAATAATGTCCATGTATTGTCCCAGTGACTGCACCAGCATCAGAATAGTGCGTGCGCTCCGGGGTATAATAGATGGTGTAACTCAGGAACAGTACCGGACATAATTAATGTCTGTATGATACACAGTGACTGCACCAAGTAGCAGAATAGTGAGTGCAGCTCTGGGGTATAATACAGGATGTACTCAGATCAGTACAGATAAGTAATGGTCATGTATGTACACAGTGACTGGCACCAGCCAGCAGAATAGTAGTGCAGCTCTGGAGTATAATACAGGATGTAACTCAGGATCAGTACAGGATAGTAATGTAACATGTATGTACACCTGTGACTGCACCCGCACAGAATAGTGGAGTGCAGCTCTGGTGTATAATACCGATTAAACTCAGGATCAGTCCAGGATAAATATGTCATGTATGTACACAGTGACTATAACCAGCAGGCAGATAGTAGTGCGCTCTGGTGTGTAGATACAGAATGAACCGGACAGTTACAGGATAAGTAATGTCATGTATGTGCACATGACTGCAACCAGCAGCAAAATAGTGAGTGCACTCTGGAGTGATAATCCAGGATGTAACTCGGTCAGTACAGATAAGTAATGTCATGTGTACACTGACTGCCAACCAGCAGCAGAATAGTGCGGCAATCTCATTCTGCTGTGTGTTACGAAGGGTGTGGTTGTGTGCTGCTGACTCCTGCACCACCTGGTGAAGATCCACTCCACCAGGCCTGCTTCTCCTCTTCCTCCCCGGGAGGGAGTGGTTTTCTGGATGATTGAACCAGGCCAAATCCCGGCTTCTGCCTCTCGGACTAGGCCGGCGGGGGGCAAGGAAAGCCAGATAGACAGAGCCCCCTAGTGGCCATGAGACATATCCCCCATTATATCCCAAAGACAGAGCCCCCTAGTGGCCACAAGATATATTCCCAATTCTATCCACAAAACAGAGCCCCCTAGTGGCCACGAGACATTTCCCCCTTTATATCCCAAAGACAGAGCCCACTAGTGGCCATGAGACATATCCCCCATTATATCTCCAAGACAGAGCCCCCTAGTGGCTATGAGACATATCCCCCATTATATCCACAAGACAGAGCCCCCTAGTGGCTATGAGACATATCCCCTATTATATCCACAAGACAGAGCCCCCTAGTGGCCATGAGACATATCCCCTATTATATCCACAATGCAGAGCTTCCTAGTGGCCATGAGACATATCCCCGATTCTATCCACAATGCAGAGCTTCCTAGTGGCCATGAGACATATGACCCTGGTATCCACAGGACAGAGCCGCCCGCTACCCAAACCATAGAGTTCTGTAAAGCCCATAAAACAAAGCTATGAAGCCCCCTGTACAGTGCACAGAGCAGCGCCCCCTACAGGCCCCACCTGTGATAAGTGCAGAGTCATTCCAGACTTTCATTTCTATAAAAACACTTAAATAATGTGCATATAAATAATCCTCCCCCCTGGTTACACCCCGCAGTCACTGCGCCTGTCCAGAGGTCTCCGCGCCATAATCTGCAGCGCCGACAGGAACCCCACAAAGACATGGAAGCCGATCTGCCAGAGGTTCCGCAGTCCGTACAGGTGGAGGTTACACAGGGCGAGCACCAGCAGCAGCACCCAGGCCTTCAGGGTGCGAGCGCGGCAGGAGAACAGGTACAGGTAACACTGCAAGACAAAAACAGCCCAGTAACATCATAATCATATTGCTCACAGCTGAGGGTTTGTTACAGTGAATCCACGTTATAAGCCCTAACAGTCAAGGCTCGAAGATTGTTACAAAGTAGCAGAGTGAGTACAATGTATCAGGGTTGTCTAGACTCTAACAAACCTCCAGCAGTGAGAAGCTGCATGTTCCTATTCACAGTCAGCAAGCAGAGGTCTTATGCACATTCCCTGTGGTCTCCTCACCTGGAATATACTGGCAGAAAAAGCCACGAGAAAAGCCAGAACCTTCCCTGCATTCTCGTATCCGTCCTGCAGAGAGAAGAAGAAAGAGGAGGGCGTCCCGTTATGTGTACACAGCTCTGCCGCCTGTCAAGGAATGGAAGACCCTCATATCACATCAGGCAAATGGGGGGAGACTACAGGAAGATCTCGCTCATCGGAGTCCAATGACACGCAATGATGACATCACAGCCTGATGAGTCTAATACAATAAAGGAGGCTCTTGTGTTCACTCCACTGCTGTGTCCTGTGCTCTCTGCAGCCAGTGTCATGTGTATTGTGACCGGAGAGATGTGTAATCAGACCTCACACTGCTGTGCTCTGTGCTCTCTGCAGCCAGTGTCGTGTATTGTGACCGGAGAGATGTGTAAGGTTGTAACCAGACGCACCGTGCTGTGCTCTGTGCTCTCTGTAGCCATTGTTATTTAGTATCCCTGGGGATGTGTATCAACCTCCACACTGCTGTGGCTCTGTCTCTCTGCACCAGTGTATGTATTGTCCATGGCGATGTTTAATCAGACTCACACTGCTGTGGCTCTGTGCTCTCTGCGCCAGTGTTGTTTATGTGACCGGAAGAGATGTGTAATCAGACCCTCACACTGCTTGTGCCTGTGCTCTCTGCAGCCTGGTATTATGTCTTCTCCCCAGAGAGATGTGTACTCAAGAACTCACACTGCTGTGCTCTGTAATCTCTGCAGCCATGGGTTAGTTATTGTCCCTGGAGAGATGTGTAATCATACATCACACTGCTGGCTCGTGCTCTGCTGCCCAGTGTTAGTATGTCCCTGAGAGATGTGAATCAGACCTCACACGGCTGTTGCTCTGTGCTCTCGTCCAGGCCAGTTTAGGTACTTTCCTTGATAGATGTGTAATCAGACGCTCACACGCGTGGCTCCTGTGCTCTCTGCAGCCATGTTATGTTACTGTCCTGGAGAGATGCTGTAATCAGACCTCACAGCTGCTGTTCTCTGTGCTCGTCTTCAGCCAGTGTTATGTATTGTCCCTGGAGAGATGTGTACTCAGACCCTCACACTGCTGTGCTCTGTGCTCTCTGCAGCCAGTGTTATGCATTGTCCCTGCAGAGATGTGTAATCAGATTTATGTATATGTTGTTAGTAGCAGCAGTGCTGTGAAATGTGGTTGTATACTAAGATTCTAACAGTAAACATCTGCTACGTGATTTAAGTCACTCACAGATTCACAAATTAAACCACATTGACCTGAAATGAGTTCTCAGCCAGTGCACCCGCGGGAGAGGCTCAGCGACACAACACATGATGTTCAGCGTCATAGACAAGATAACCAAGAGCACTCACCGGGCTCATCCTGTGATTGGCTGCTGGAGATAAGCAAAATACCAGGTCAGTGAATCCAACCATAACAATAGGAGGAATCAATAAACATACAGTAATATACCACCCACAGGGAGATCACTACATACAGATTTATTAACCTGGGGATACTTAAGATACACCAACACTAGGAGGAGATCATATACACATTATACCCACAACTAGGGAGAGCTACTACATAGCAGATTATACACCACCACTATGAGGACTCACTACATACATTATACACCACCACTAGGGAGGAGATCATTACTACAGATTAGACCACCACCACTACGGATAATACATACAGGATATACACCAACACTAGGGGAGTTTTTTTGGAGGAATCCATACATACATATTATACACCACCACTAGGGAAGGAGACACTAAATCCTATTATACACCACACTGGGGGAGATCAACCTACATCCAGATTATACACATCCACGTAGAGGCGATCACAAGAATACACCCCCTAGGGAGAACATACAGATTATACACCACCACTAGTGGGTAGATCACTACATACAGATATACAACCAACCACTAGGGGAGATCCCATACAACAGATTATACACCACAGGACATATTTCCAGGGGAGATCACTACTATCAGGATTATACACCACACTAGGAGAGATCACTAATACGATTATACACCACCACTAGGAGGAGAATCATACATCCAGATTATACCACCACACAGGAGGGACTGCATGCCTACATACAGACGCAACACACTCACTAGGAGGAGATCACTACTACCCTATTATACACCACCCTAGGGGGAGATCATACATACAGCATTATACACCACCACTAGGGGGAGTCTTACATAAACAACCACCATAGGAGAATATACCCATACAGTATCCAGAGGGGAGACTCACTACCATACACGAATTACTACACACCACTATGGGGAAATTCACTTACATCCAATATACACCACATAGGGGAGAGCCTCACAACTCAAATTATACACACCACTAGGGGAGCTCACTCATACAGATTATACACCACCACTAGGGGGAGAGTCACTCATACAGATTATACACCACCACTAGGGAGAATAGTACAGCATCCACATAGAGCATACATCCGATTATACACCACCACTATGGGAGCTCACTACAGATATCACATATGAGAATCACACATCAATTTCCCACTATAGGGGAGAATCCCTACAAGATTTATACACCACATAGGGGGAGATCACTACATACCCGATTAACAACCACCTAGGAAGGAGGATCACTACATACACATTACGACCCACCACTAGGGAGGAGATCACTACAATACAATTTACCCCCAATAGGGGGAACATACCTAACAGATAATACCCGCACTAGGGGAGGATATACATACAGCTTATACACCACCATAGGGGAGATCACTACATACAATTATACCCACCACTAGGAGGAGATCAACTACATACAATATCTCCAACCCAACGGGGGAGAAGCCTCACATACAGGATTATTATACACCCACCCACTAGGGGGAGTCATTCACATACAGATATACACCACCACTAGGGGGGAGACATACACAGATCATACACAAGGGCGCTCCCTACAATAACACCAACCACTAGGGGGAAGATCACTACATACAATTCTATACCCAACAGACTCTAATTACAGCATTTCACCAAAATAGGGGCTATACACGATTTCACACCACGTAGGGAGCCTTCACTACATACAGATTATACACCCACACTAGGAAGGAGATCACTACATTTAAGCGATATAACCACACACTAGGGGGAGATACACTTACAGAGTATACACCCCTAGGGGTACTATACAGAATCCACCACAACTAGGGGAGGCTACAGACTACACACTAGGGAGCGAAATCCAAGATTACAACACCACAGGGTGAGGAGACTCACTTACAACAGATTATACACACACCATAGGAGGAGATAACATACACGATTACTAACCACCACTAGGGGAGCATCACTAATCCCAGATATACACCACACCTAGGGGGATCCGTGACATTACACATTATAACCCACCACTAGGAGGAGATCCTACTACAGATTATACAATGAGTCACTACTACATTACACCACTATGGGGATGATCACTACATACCGATTAGTACACCACAACTAGGCGAGTCACTCGATATACCCACATAGAACATACAGATTATACACCACCACAGAGAGTCACTACATACGATTAATCACCACACCTAGGGGGAGATCACTACATACAGATTATACACCACCACTAGGGAGATCACTACATACAGAGTGATACCACCCTAGCGATACTAGTGATCACCCTAGGGAGCTCACTACATACAGATATACAACCACCACTAGGGGGAGATCTCACAGATACATCCTAGGAGATTACTCATAAAACACCACCCCTAGGGGGCAGATCACACATACAGATTATACACCACCACTAGGGGGAGGATCACTACATACAAGAGATTTACACACACCACTAGGAGAGCGTCACTACATACAATTATACACCACCACTAGGGGAGCAAAGTTCACACAGGGGTACGATACAATATCCCCCACTAGTGGAGAGATCACTACATACAGATATACTCCACGCATAGGAGGAGATCACTACATACCAAGGTTACACCCACCACTAGGAGGGATCACTACATACAGATTTGATACACCACAACTGGGAGGATTATCACTACATACAGGATTGATACACCACCACTGGGGAGATCACTAAACTACAGATACACCCCCACCACTAGGGGGGAGAGCACTTACATACGTTATTAAACACAACCTACTTAGGGAGTACGAGATCACTTAATACCGATTATACACCACCACTAGGAGAGATCTCGATCAATAAGAATCAAATACAATTATCACCACCAAGGGGAGATCACTAAATACAGATTATACACCCACCACTAGGGGGGACTCACTACAACAGATTTACCCACTCACTAGGAGGGAATCATAATACGGTTATACACCACCCACTAGGGGGAGATCATACATACAGAT
The DNA here is from genome assembly GCA_019512145.1 of Engystomops pustulosus. Taxonomy (NCBI): domain Eukaryota; kingdom Metazoa; phylum Chordata; class Amphibia; order Anura; family Leptodactylidae; genus Engystomops; species Engystomops pustulosus. Next base: position 2,896 of record WNYA01001863.1, on the reverse strand, counting down.
TTATACACCACCACAGGGGGTGCATCACGACACTACAGATGTATACACCACCACTAGGGAGTATCACTACTACAGATTATACACCACCACTTAGGAGGAGATCACTAATACAGATTATACACCACCGAGGCAGAGATCACTACATACAGATTATGACCCCAGCCTGAGGAGATCACTACATACAATTACCCCACTAGGGGAGCAATTCATATCACCACTAGGGAATCACTACATACAGTATTAACACCACCACTAGGGGGAGATGCTCACTACATACCAATTATTCACACCACATAGGAGGAGACTCACTACATTACAGATTATACACCACCAACTAGGGGAGATCAACATACAGGTATTATAACACACCACTAGGGGGAGTCTCACTACATACAGATTATACACCACCACTAGGGGAGGAGATCACTTACATACAAGTTACAATACACACCACTGGGGGGTGACTCACTACTACAGATTATACACACACCACAGGGGGAGATCACATACATACAATTATACACCACCATAGTAGGAGATAATACATACGATTATACACCACCACCCCCCCCTTAGGAGGAAGATCACTCTACATACAATATATAACCCACCAACTAGTGGTGAGCATACATACAGATTATACACCCCACTAGGGGGGGATCACTACATACATATTATACGACACCACATCGAGTGAGATCACTACATACAGATTATACACACCACTAGGAGGAAGATCACTACATTAAACAGAATATCACCACCACTAGGTGATAATCACTACACAGATTTACACCACCACTAGGAGGAGATACACTACTACAGTATTACACCCACCACTAGTAGGAATCACAAATACACTTATACACCACCACTAGGTAGGAGAATCACTACATACAGATTATACCACCCCACAGGAGGGAGGATCCACATACGATTAGACACACCACCTAGGAGGAGATCACTACATACACGATATATCACACCCACTAGGGGGAGATCACTACATACACATTATACACCACTAGGAGATCACTAATCGGATAACCTAGGGACACTACATCAAGTTATACAACCACCACTAGGGGGATCACTACATAAAGATTATACACCACCACTGGGGGAGTCATTACATACGCATTTATACACCACCACTAGGGGGAGATCCCACATACAGATTATACCCACCACTAGGGAGATACTCGACTCTCACACGAGATACTAATACAGATTATACACCACCACTAGGGGAGTCACTCATATAATTAACACCCCACTATGAGGAGATCATACATACAGATTAACACCACCACTAGGAGAGATCACACATACAGATTAACACCACCATAGGAGGCATACACTACATACAGATTATACACACCACTAGGGGAGATCACTACATACAGATTATACACCCACCACTGGGGAGCTCACTACATAAGACTTAACCCCCACTAGTGGGGCGATCACTACATACAGATTATACACACCTAGAGGATCACTAAAACATACAGATTATACACCACACTAGGGGAGTCACTACTACAGATTTAACACCACCACTAGGGGAGACATATACGATATACACAATAGGGACATACATAATTATACACCAACCACTAGGGGAGTCCACTAGATCACCGAGGAGTCATACAAGATTATACACCCACTAGGGGAGATCACTACATACAAGATTATACACCACGAGGCAGCGCCCCCTGCTGTCCTACTGTGGGCAATGACTTATGTGCTCTGGAGACCCTGAGGCAGCGCCCCCTGCTGTCCTACTGTGGGCAATGACTTATGTGCTCTGGAGACCCTGAGGCAGCGATCTAACAGAATGTGTTATAGCTGACATGTAGCAGAGCAGACAGTGAGTCATTGGGGCAGATTTACTTACCCGGCCCATTCGCGATCCAGCGGCGCATTCTCTGCGCTGGTTTCGGGTCCTTCATTAAGGCAGTTCCTCCGACGTCCACCAGGTGGCGCTGCTGCGCCGAAGAGCATCGGAACGCACTGGAGTACACCGAGCCGGGCTGAGTGAAGGTAAGTGCAAGCTCCGCGACAGATTTTTTGTTTTAAATGCGGCGGTTTTTCCGAATCCGTCTGGGTTTTTGTTCGGCCACGCCCCCAATTTCCGTCACGTGCATGCCGGCGCCGATGCGCCACAATCCGATCGCGTGCGTCAAAATCCTGGGGCAATTCAGGGGAAATCGGCGCAAATCGGAAATATTCGGGTAACACGTCGGGAAACGTGAATCGGGCCCTTAGTAAATGACCCCCATTGTGTGTAATATGCAACTCATGGATCTCATCATCTTATCTCTCTCTATGTGGCAGATACTAGTGAATGGTCAGAAGATAAATGAACGAGAATATAACCCTATACCCTGATAACCTAAGCACATTGTCAGCACACATCATCTCACAGCACAGAGGAATCATGAAGTGTCTGCTCAGAGAGTCCCCACTCACACTCTGGAATCTTACACCGACCATCACCGAGTGATAGGAGCTAAAACACCAATAACACTGAGTAACGTAGTAAAGTAAGGGTAAAAAATAATATTTATTGTCTGAACATCATAAGGGGGTTACAATTTTAGAACTTTCTTTCGTGGGCAAACCCCTTTAATTTCGATGCCAGTTTCATGACCCCGACCTCTGACCTGAAGGCAATAAGCAGGTAAGAGCCTTGGTAAATACAGATTATACACCACCACTAGGGGGAGATCACTACATACAGATTATACACCACCACTAGGAGGAGATCACTACATACAGATTATACACCACCACTAGGGGGAGATCACTACATACAGATTATACACCACCACTAGGAGGAGATCACTACATACAGATTATACACCACCACTAGGGGGAGATCACTACATAC
>WNYA01001862.1:32624-56902 GCA_019512145.1 Engystomops pustulosus | reverse complement strand
CTCTCCTTGTTCTATACTCGCCCTCTCCTTGTTCTATACTCGCCCTCTCCTTGTTCTATACTCGCCCTCTCCTTGTTCTATACTTGCTCTCTCCTTTGTTCTATACTCGCCCTCTCCTTTGTTCTATACTCGCCCTCTCCTTTGTTCTATACTCACTCTCTCCTTGTTCTATACTCTCCCTCTCCTTGTTCTATACTCGCTCTCTCCTTGTTCTATACTCTCTCTCTCCTTGTTCTATACTCGCTCTCTCCTTGTTCTATACTCGCCCTCTCCTTTGTTCTATACTCGCTCTCTCCTTTGTTCTATACTCGCTCTCTCTGTGTTCTATACTCGCCCTCTCCTTGTTCTATACTCACCCTCTCCTTGTTCTATACTCGCCCTCTCCTTGTTCTATTCTCGCTCTCTCCTTGTTCTATACTCGCCCTCTCCTTGTTCTATACTCACCCTCTCCTTGTTCTATACTCGCTCTCTCCTTATTCTATACTCGCCCTCTCCTTGTTCTATACTCTCCCTCTCCTTGTTCTATACTCGCCCTCTCCTTGTTCTATACTCACCCTCTCCTTGTTCTATACTCGCCCTCTCCTTGTTCTATACTCTCCCTCTCCTTGTTCTATACTCGCTCTCTCCTTGTTCTATACTCGCCCTCTCCTTGTTCTATACTCTCCCTCTCCTTGTTCTATACTCGCCCTCTCCTTGTTCTATACTCTCCCTCTCCTTGTTCTATACTCACTCTCCCCTTGTTTTATACTCACTCTCCCCTTGGTCCTGGTTTCTGCCTTTCCTCATTTTTCTTCATTCAGATTTATTTATTTACTAATGTGGAGTAAATTGCAGCCATTTCCATAAGTGCGAGCACTAAGCAGCGCGGCGAGGAGCGGGGGAGTGCAGAGGCGAATTACAGAATAGTAATGTACACAAATCTACACACAGAGGATGGAAGTGAAGTTATACACATTGTATTGATTACAAATTATCAGATTCTTTGAATGGTTCAACTCACATCAGGTTTTTCCTTCTTTACCTCTGGGACTCCACCAATCGTGAGGAGAGGGTCACTGTGGCTGCTCCATGCAGAAGAGCCAATGGGGCACATTTACTTACCCGGCCCATTCGCGATCCAGCGGCGCGTTCTCTGCACAGGATTCGGGTCCGGCTGGGATTTAAGATGGTAGTTCCTCCGCCGTCCACCAGGTGGCGCTGCAGCGCCGAAAATAATCTTAACGCCCCGGAATGCACCATCCCATAGAAGGTGAAGGTGAGCGCTCCCCAAGCGACACATTTTCGGATTTTAAATGCGGCGGTTCTTCCGAATACGTCGGGTTTTCGTTCAGCCACGCCCCCCCCCGATTTCTGTCGCGCGCATGCCGGCCCCGATGCGCCACAATCCGATCGCGTGCGCCAAAAACCCGGGGCAATTCATGTACAAGCGGCGCAAATCGGAAATATTCGGGTAACACGTCGGGAAAACGCGAATCGGGCCCTTAGTAAATGACCCCCAATATCTCTCACTACCTTTGTATCATTGAGGCAATGGGGAAAATTTGCTAAGGACTTTGCGCCATTTTTCTTTCGGACCCCATTTGTGTCGCTCTCAACCATTTTGTGGCGCGGCTGCACTATTCTTCACACTACTGAAGGGGGCGTCAGGTGCAGATTTTACATGCAAAGTTTACAGAATTGTGTCCCATGCCCCATATTATAGGTGCACCGAAAAAAGGGGCGCCCCCTGCACACTACACAGGACACTGCACATAATACAGACTGCACTGTTAATATGAACCAATGTTTTTAGACGTTTCTTTTATCCTGGCCGATCCCTTTTAGGTGTTTAGTCCATTGCAGCAGTGGGAGATGTAGAGACGTGCATTATGGGACCTATGGGGACACCATGTGATGCTGCACCCACTAACATAGGAACTCAGTAATACAGGGGTCTACAACGTTTATTCATAGTGTCAGAATCAGTGATGTCTCGGGGGAATCCCACAGTCAGAAACTTCAATTAACATACTGGGGCAGATTTACTTACCCGGTCCATTCGCAATCCAGCGGCGCATTCTCTGCGCTGGATTCGGGTCCAGCTGGGATTTATTAAGGTAGTTCCTCCGCGGTCCACCAGGTGGCGCTGCTGCGAAGAAGAGCATTGGAACGCACTTGAATACACCGAGCCGGCCTGAGTGAAGGTAAGTGCAAGCTCCGCGACAGATTTTTTTTTGTTAATGCGGCGGTTTTTCCGAATCCGTCAGGTTTTCGTTCAGCCACGCCCCCCGATTTCCATCGCGTGTATGCTGGCGCCGATGCGCCACAATCCGATCGCGGGCGCCAAAATCCCGGGGCAATTCAGGGGAAATCGGCACAAATCGGAAATATTCGGGTAACACGTCGGGAAAACGCGAATCGGGCCCTCAGTAAATGACCGCCTGTGTCTGTGGAGGGTCTGAATTCTAGTGGTCCGGCCAATCGGTCCCCCAGGAAATTATTACATATCTTAAAAAGGAATATTTCCCAGCTCCAAAGATTCTCAACACCCTCAAACCCCCCATCCCCCCCCCCCCAAATGAGGGGCTGTTCTTTCTTTATGGCAGGTAACACTAATAGGATATCTTCTTACTGGATTATGGAGTTATTGGGGCACCCCCTTCCCTCGGGGAAAAAGCTGCAGCCATTGTGTTATCCTGTTCCAGTTCTCTATCCCACCATGATATCAGCGCCATTCCAGCCCCCGGGGTGATGGGGACCCCATGTTTCTTTATCATTAGCATTTGAGTAATAGATTCTCCTCATTGTCTGGCGGATACAATGGCCGCCACCCCCTGTAACCATCTAATGATGTGCAGTAATGACACATCCCATTTACATTATTGCTGCCCCATTAGTCAGAGCTGAGACCCCCAGCGCTCATCATCTGTCTCCATGTATCAGACTTGATAATAATCCACCATCTGTACAAGAGGAAGGGATAATGGTGGATATACAGTAGTTATATGGGGTATACAGGAGTTAAGTGGGGGGTATATCGTTATATAGGGGGTAAACTAGTTATATGGGGCCATAAAGTAGTTATATGGGGCTATACATGAGTTATATGGGGCATATATAGTTATATAGGGGTATACAGGAGTCATATCATGGGTGTACAGTAGTTATATGGGGCTATATAGTAGTTATATGGAAGTATACAGGGGGTTATATATGGGGGTTTACAGAAGTTATACGGGGTAAATAGTTAGATAGGGAGGTAAACTAGTTATATGGGGGTAGAAAGTAGATATATTGCGTATACATCAGTTATTTGGGGATATAGAGTAGTTATAGTGGGATTATATAGGGGTAAATAGTAGTTATATAGGGGATATATAGTTATATAGGCGGTGCATAGTTATAAGGACATGTAGAGTAGTTATATAGTGGTATACAGGAGTTATATGTTGGGTATATAGTAATATAGGGTATAAACTGTAGTTATATGGGGATTAATAGTAGTTATGTGGGCGTAAATAGTAGTCATATGAGGGGTATATAGTAGTTATATAGGGGGTAGATAGTTATATACAGGCTATATAGTTATAAGGGCATATATATTACATTGTTTTGTTTAAAATTGCAGTGAAAAACTAAAAGCTTTCGGAGCCCCATATAAATATACTTTTATTAATCAAGGATTTTCTGTAAGAAGTTGTAATACACAAAAGTGGCCACTAGATGGCAGGACCATCACACAGGACTGAACACAGGGAAGCTCCAGCTATGGGAGGTTCAGGATTATTATTTTCAGGGTTTAGGATATGGTACAATTGTGTCCAGACAGAAACTGTTACAATGTATCAAAGGACAAAACAGAGAGGGATTTGTGCTATATAGCTAGACCAGAATACAACTGTAACAAACCCTCAGCTGAGAGATGTGATAGGTCTATTTCTGTAGTAATGGGGTGAAGTGTTAATTGGTAAAAGACGGTGAACGGTGTTGGTAGATACAGGGACGTATCGGCTGATACTTGGAATCAGAAACCTCTAAATATTTGGGCATTAAAGCAACACCACCTGCTGACATAGACTGTAGTAATGCAGCGCCACCTGCTGGCCATAGACTGTAGTGGCCAGCAGGGGACTGCATTACTACAGTCTTATGGTCCAGCAGGTGTGGCACTGCTTACTACAGTCTATGTACCAGCAGGTGGCGCTGCATTACTACAGGTCTATGGCCAGCAGGTGGCGATGCATTACTAAAGTCTATGGCCAGTCATGACGCCCTGATTACTACAGTCTATGGCAGGCAGGTGGAGCTGCATACTACAGTCTATGGCCAGCAGGGTGGCGCTGCATTACTACAGTCTATTGGCCAGCAGGTGGCTGCATTACACCGTCTCGGCCAGCAGGTGGCTGCATTACTACAGTCTAGCCAGCAGGTGCCGCATTGCAATACTACAGTTATGACCAGCCAGGTGCGGTGCATTATACAGTCTATGGCCAGCAGGGCTGGAGCTGCTTACTACAGGTTATGTCCAGCAGGTGGCGCTGCATTTACTACAGTCTATTCCAGCAGGTGGCGCTGCATTATTACAGTCTATGGCCAGCAGGTGGCGCTGCATTAATACAGTTATGTCCAGCCAGGGTGGCGCTGCATTACACTACCAGTCTACTAACAGTCAGGTGGCGCTGCATTATTACAGTCTAGGCCAGCAGGTGGCGCTGCATTATTACAGTTATGCCGCAGGTGGCGCGGTTCTACAGTCTATGACCAGCAGGGTGGGATGCATTATTACAGTCTATGGCAAGCAGGTGGCGCTGCATTACATACAGTTATGTCCAGCAGGTGGCGCTGCATTTTATACAGTCTATTACCGGTGCGCTGCATTATACAGTCTTATGGCCGCAGGTGGACGCTGGCTATACAGTTTAGCCAGCAGGTGGCGCTGCATTATACAGTCTTGGCAGCAGGTGGAGTGCATTACACGTTATGTCCAGTAGGTGGTTTGATGCTACTACAGTCTATTACCAGCAGGTGGCGCTGCATTACTACAGTCTATGGCCAGCAGGGGAGCTGCATTACTACGTCTTATGTCCAGCAGGTGGCGCTGCTATACAGTATACAGCATGGCGATGCTATTACAGTCTATGGCCAGCAGGTGTCTGCATTACTACAGTCTATGCCAGCAGGTGGCGCTGATTACTACAGTCTATGCCAGCAGGTGGGTGCATTTATACAGTTTATGGCCAGCAGGTGGTGCCTGCATTACTACAGTATATGTGCCAGCAGGTGGTGCTGCATTACTACAGTCTATGTCCAGCAGGTGGCGCTGCATTACTACAGGTCTATGGCCAGCAGGTGGCGCTGCATTACTACAGTCTTGGAAGCGTGCGTGCATTACTACAGTCTATGGCCAGCAGGGTGACTGCTGCTTAACAGTCTATGGCCAGCAGGTGGCGTGCATTACTACAGTCTATGGCCAGCAGGTGGCGCTGCATTAACTACAGTCTCAATGCGCCAGACTACAGGATTCGGTGGCGACTGCATTATACAGTCTATGGCCAGCAGGTGGGTGCATTACTAGTCTATGGCCAGCAGGTGGGCTGCATTAATAAGTCTATGGCCAGCAGGATGGCGCCTGCATTACTACAGTCTATGGCCAGCAGGTGGGAGCTATGCAATGATATAGTCTATGGCCAGAGGTGCGCTGCATTACTAGTCTATGGCCAGCGGGGTGGCGATTGCATTACACAGTCTATGGCAGAAGGTGGCGCTGCATTATTACATTATGTCCAGAGTGGCGCTGCTATACAGTCATACCAGAGTGGCGCTGATTATAACAGTCTATGGCCAGCAGGTGGCGCTGCATTACTACCGTATTTCCAGCAGGTGGCGCTGCATTACTTACAGTCTATTACCAGCAGGTGGCGCTTGCATTACTACAGTCTATGGCCAGCAGGTGGCGCTGCATACTAGTTATGTCAGGTGGGCTGCATTACTACAGTCTAGGGCCAGCAGGTGGAGCTGCATTACTACAGTTTATGTCAGTGGTGGTGAGCTGCATTACTACAGTCTATTCCAGCAGGGGCGCTGCATTATTACAGTCTATGATGGCAGCAGGTGGGCTGCATTACTACATTTATGCCAGCAGGATGGCGCTGCATTACTACAGTCTCATTTCCAGCAGGGTGGCGTGCATTATACAGTCTATGGCCAGCAGGTTGAGCTATGCATTTACTACAGTCTATAGCCAGCAGGTGCGCTGTATTACTACCAGTCTATGGCCAGCAGGTGGCTGCTGTATACTACAGTTTATGCCAGAGTGTGTGCTGCATTACTACATCTTATGGACGAGGTGGTGTGCATTTTACAGTCTATGGCCAGCAGGTGGCGCGCATTAACAGTCTATGGCCAGCAGGGGGTGTGCATTACTACAGTCTATGGCAGAGTGGGTTGGGCTGCTTTACTAAGTCTATGGAGCAGGTGGCGCTGCAGTACACAGTTTGGCCAGCAGGGTGGCGCTGTGATTACAGTCTATGGCCAGCAGGTGGCGCTCTGCATACTACAGTCTATGGCCAGAATGTGGCGATGTCATTACTAAGTCTATGCAGCAGGTGGAGCCGCTCTAGTCTGGCCAGCAGGTGGCGTGCATATATAGTCTATACAACAGGTGGCGCTGCATTACTACAGTCTATGGCCAGCAGGTGGCGCTGCATTATCTACAGTCTATGGCCAGCAGGTGGCGCTGCATTACTACAGTCTATGGCCAGCAGGTGGCGCTGCATTACTACAGTCTATGGCCAGCAGGTGGCGCTGCATTACTACAGTCTATGGCCAGAAGGTGGCGCTGCATTACTTAGTCTATGCCAGCAGGTGGCCTGCATTACTACAGTCTATGGCAGCAGGGTGGCGCTGCATTACTACATCTTATGGCCAGCAGGTGGAGCTGCATTACTACATTTTATGCCAGCAGGTGGATGCTGCATTACTACAGTCTAGGCAGCAGTGTGGGCTGCATTACTACGTCTATGACCAGAAGGTGGGCTGCATTCTACAGTCTATGGCCAGAGGTGGCGCTGCATTACTACATTTTAGTAGCAGGTGAGCTGCATACTACATTAGCCAGCAGGTGTGTGATGCATTACTACAGTCTATGGCAGCAGGTGGCGCTGCATTACTAACAGTCTATGGCCAGCAGGTGGCGCTGCATTACTAAGTCTATGCCAGCAGGTGGCATGTAAATACAGTCTATGCCGCAGGGTGGAGCTGCATTACTACAGTCTATGCCAGCAGGTGGCGCTTGCATAATACAGTCTAGGGCCAGCAGGTGGAGCTGGCATACTTACAGTCTAGGGCCAGCAGGTGGCGCTGCATTACTACAGTCTATGGCCAGCAGGAGGTTGCATTACTATACAGTCTAGGGCAGCAGGTGGCGCGCTTACTACAGTCTAGTGACCAGCAGGTGGGCTTGCATTTTAACAGTCTATGGCCAGCCAGGTGGCGCCTGACATGACTACAGTCTATGGCCAGCAGGTGGGGATCTGCTTACTAAGCTCGATGTCCAGCAGGTGGAGCTGCATTACTACAGTCTATTACCAGCAGGTGGCGCTGCATTACTACAGTCTATGGCCAGCAGGGGCTGCTGAATTACTACGTCTATGCCAGCAGGTGGGCTGCATTACTACAGTCTATGGCCAGCAGGTGGGTGACCCATGCATTACTACAGTCTATGGCCAGCCAGGTGGCGCTGCATTACTATAGTCTATGGCCAGCAGGTGGCGCTGCTTAATAAGTCTTGGCAGCCGGCTGGCGCCGGCATTACTACAGTATATGGCCAGCAGGTGGCGCTGCATTTACTATACGTCTATGGCAGCAGGTGGCTGGCAACTGCATTACTATACAGTCTATTCCAGCGAGGCAGCTGCCATTAACTACAGTCTATGCCAGCAGGTGGCGCTGCATTACTAAAGTTATGGTCAGCAAGGTGGGCATGCATTACTACAGCCTATCAGCAGGTGGCGCTGATTACTCAGTCTATAGCCAGCAGGTGGTGCGATTACTACAGTCTATGGCAGCAGGGTGCCTGCATTACTACAGTCTATGCCAGCAGGTGGGCTGCATTACTACAGTCTATGGCCAGCAGGTGGAGCGCATTACTACAGTCTATGGCCAGGCAGTGGGCTGCATTACTACAGTCTTGGCCAGCGCAGTGCGTGCATTAATACAGTTATGGCCCAGGTGGCGCTGCATTTACTACAGTCTATAGCCAGCAGGTGGAGCTGCATTACTAAGTCTAGGACAAGCTGGTGGCGCTGCATTACTACAGTCTATGGCAGCAGGTGAGGCTGCATGCATACTACAGTCTATGAGCCAGAAGGTGGCGCTGCATACTACAGGTCTATGGCCAGCAGGTGGCGCTGCATACTACAGCTTATGGGACAAGGGGCTGGATTACTACCGTATTGGCAGCGGTGCGCGGCATTACTACAGTCTTGGCAGCAGGTGGCGCTGCATTACTACAGTTATGGGCAGCAGGTGTGCACTGCATTTTACAGTATGGCCAGCAGGTGACTCTGATTACTACAGTCTTGGCAGGGGTAGGTGGGTACATTACTACAGTCTATGGTCAGCAGGTGGTGCTGCATTAAACAGTCTATAGGCAGCAGGTGGAGCTGCATTGCTACAGGTATCTGGCCAGCAGGTGGCGTGCATTACTACAGTCTATGGCCAAGCAGGTGGAGCTGCATTACTACAGTTATGGCAGCAGGGGATGGCATTACTACAGTCTATGACCAGGAGGGGCTGCATTACTATAGTCTATGTCCAGCAGGTGGCGCTGCATTACTACAGTCTCTGGCCAGCAGGTGGAGCTGCATTACTACAATCTATGACCAGCAGGTGGCGCTGCATTACTATAGTCTATGGCCAGCAGGTGGCGCTGCATTACTACAGTCTATGACCAGCAGGTGGTTCTGCATTACTACAGTCTATGACCAGCAGGTGGGCTGCATTACTACAGTCTATGACCAGGAGGGTGGTGGCATTACTACAGTCTATGGCCAGCAGTGTGGCGCTACTTACTACAGTTATGGCCAGCAGGTGGAGGAACTGCATTACTACAAGTCTATGGCCAGCAGGTGACTCTGCATTACTACAGTCTATGGCCAGCAGGTGGCGCTGCATTACTACAGTCTATAGCCAGCAGGTGGCGCTGCATTACTACAGTCTATAGCCAGCAGGTGGCGCTACATTACTACAGTCTATGGTCAGCAGGTGGTGCTGCATTACTACAGTCTATGGCCAGCAGGTGGAGCTGCATTACTACAGTAGTCTATGCCAGCAGGTGGCGCTGCGCATTACTACAGGTCTATTACAGCAGGTGGCTGGCGCGCGCATTACTACAGTCTATTGACCAGCAGGGTGGCGTGCATTACTACAGTCTATTCCAGCAGGTGGCGCTGCATTACTACAGTCTATTACCAGTGCGCGCATTACGTCTAGCGCAGGTGGGGAGCTGCAATTACTTACAGTCTAGGCAGCAGGGGCGCGTATTATACAGTCTATGCCAGCATGTGGGCTGCATTATACAGTCTATTCCAGCAGGTGGCGTGCATTACTACAGTCTATGACCAGCAGGTTGGCTGCTGCATTACTACGTCTAGGCCAGCAGGTGGCGCGATTATTACAGTCTATGACCAGAGGTGGAGCTGCATTATACAGTCTAGACCAGCAAGGTGACGCTGCATACTACAGTCTATTACCAGAGGTGGCGCTGCATTACTACAGTCTATTAAGCAGGTGGAGCTGCATTACTACAGTCTATTACAGAGGGGCGCTTATTACTACAGTCTATTACCAGCAGGTGGAGCATGCATCTACTACAGTCTATGGCCAGCAGGTGGCGACTGCATATACAGATCTATGCCCAGCAGGATTGACGCTGCATTACTACAGCTATTACCAGTAGGGTGGCGCGCATTACAAGGAATACAGGGGGTCCAGGAATACAGGGGGTCCCAGGAATACAGGGGTCCAGGAATACAGGGGGTCCAGGAATACAGGGGGTCCAGGGAATAGGGGGTCAGAATAACAGGGGTCAGGCGTAATACAGAGGGGGTCCCAGGCATCAGAGGGTCCCAGGGAAATACAAAGGGTTCCCAGGAATACAAAACTGGGGGCAGGAATACAGGGGGTCAGGGAATACAGGGGTCCAGGACTACAGGGTAAGTAAAGCCCCATGGAGTATCCGCCGCGCGGACACCCGGTCGACTACCCTTCAGCTGTGGCCCCGCCTTATAGCTACACTTCATCGATTTCTTTTCATGCACACAGCCAGGGTCCCAGGAAAAGGGGGTCCGAATACAGAGGGTCCCAGGAATACAGAGGTCCCAGGAATACAGAGGGTCCCAGGAATACAGAGGGTCCCAGGAATACAGGGGTCCAGGAATACAGGGGGTCCCAGGAATACAGGGGGTCCCAGGAATACAGAGGGTCCAGGAATACAGGGGTCCAGGAATACAGGGGGTCCAGGAATACAGGGGGTCCAGGAATACAGGGGTTAACATTGTTTTTTTTAAATGTATTTTTTTCTGTTATTTGAATTTCTTTTCATATTTTTTCTGTCCTTTTCTTTCTCGCTGTTTTGTTTATTTTATTTACATTTTTTATTATAGATTATGAACTTTTTTTTGTGCTTTATTCCTAATCTTACTTTTTTAAAATGAACAACCAGCTTATAGTGGATGTGCTGCTCCTCCCCCTCCCCTCCCCCGGTGATAGGGTTTGTCATCCTGCCATGTGTCCCGCAGACACCCCTAAACCCATGTGACCCCCATATAATGTAGAGACCCCTCCCCCTAGGACACAAGAATTAGAATGAAGAAAGTGCTCCCCCACTGTCTGCAGGATGGGTCTGGTACTGCGGTTTAGCTGAAGTCAATGGGGCTGAGATGCAATACCACCCATAACCTGTGGGCTGGAGTGGCGCTGTTTTGGGATAGGGCAGCCAATCAGTTTGCAGAGGAGTCTCGTCCCATGACTACAGGAAGTCAGATCAGACCTAGAGGAAGGAATCTGTGACTCACAAGGAAATGGCGATACTCTGCAGTACGGACCTTCCCATCCTCAGTATCTCTACTACAGTAATTACATTTTCTGTGACTGGTCTTATTGATTGGATGAGGCTGATAAATATGACCCTGGGGAGCGCCCTCTGATCGCTTTAACCGATACTCATCACTTCTCTGCATCTCCGAAGGGATTGTCATGAGAGCGGTGACAGCCGGACCCTCAGCAAATAGAAATCCTCCGTGTATAGATGTGATTGCGGATGTGTCATAGGCAGAAACCCCAGGCCCCACTCTGCCGCGCCCTACTGCAACTTTAACTCCTCCAACTGTATCATACAATGGGTTATGTACCTTGAGAAACCTGTAAATACAAATGCAATTCACAGGCCACAGGCAACAATGGCAGCTTAGATACAGCAGCTCAGCTCTATGTAGGCGGATCCCTCTACAATGGCAGCTTAGATACAGCAGCTCAGCTCTACGCAAGGTGGATCCCTCTGCAATGGCAGCTTAGATACAGCAGCTCAGCTCTACGTAAGGTGAATCCCTCTATAATGGCAGCTTAGATACAGCAGCTCAGCTCTATGTAAGGTGGATCCCTCTACAATGGCAGCTTAGATACAGCAGCTCAGCTCTACGTAAGGTGGATCCCTCTACAATGGCAGCTTAGATACAGCAGCTCAGCTCTACCTAAGGTGGATCCCTCTGCAATGGCAGCTTAGATACAGCAGCTCAGCTCTACGTAAGGTGGATCCCTCTACAATGGCAGCTTAGATACAGCAGCTCCGCCCTATGTATAGTAGACACCTGTATAATATAATATATATACCGGCTGTGCACAGTGAGAAGTGATTACACTCAAGTTATATCCAGTGACGTCTTCTCTGAATATAGAGATTATGGAGAAGAAGGAGAAGACTGTAACCCTAGAAGCTGCACATTTCTCTATAGCGTCAGTTATCGGGATATATAGTAAAGCGCTCCTCTTCCTGACATTACAAGGTTAATAGTTTCCTAAGGTGGGGGCATGTCTGGCAGCTTGTGTCATAAATCTCAGTGCTCAGATTTTGGGTGAATGAATTATAATGTTTAAATTGCTAGAAATCAAAGTACTGGTCGTCCCCTATTTAGGGAGACCCGACTTACATATGACCCATAGTTACAGACGGACCCCTCTGCCCACTGTGACCTCTGGTGACCTCTCTGAATGCTTTACTTTAGTCCCATGGTCAGCTCTAAAGTGTCTGAAATGAAGTTTTATACATAATCCTTGGTCCCATTACAGCAAAAAAATTTGAAACTCCGATTGTCACTGGGACAAAAAAAAATTTGTCTGGATCTACAATTATAAAATATACAGTTCTGACTTACATACAAATTCAACTTAAGTACAAACCCAAGGATCCTATTTTGTACTTAACCAGGGGACTGCCTGTATATCAAAGTCTATAAAGTGGGAACTATCTGGAATTATTGGAATTTGCATCAAACATGGAAAAAAATTCTTAAAAAGTGGATTTTTTCATGAAAAAATTCTATACTGGTATGTAAAAAATTTAAAAAAAAAATCTCCAATGACCTTTTTGTTTTTCTCTCTCTTACAGGACCTGGGACGGTGATGGCGGAGAACGGATCCACCCGCCTGGCTGCTTCCATCTGGCTAATGGCTCTTTCCCTCTTCTGCCTAATTTGCAAATGTTAATAAAATACCAACACACAAGAAGAAAAAAAATTTAAAAAACAAGAAAATACAGAAAAAAAAAAAAAGTAATATGGGAGAGGAGGAGAGAGAGACGGGACTGTTTCTTTCCACAAAGTGTGTTGAGAAGCAAAAGGAAAAAAAATAAAAAATATCCACCTTGGGAGAAAAAAACAAAATTACAAAAAAAAAAAGACCAGAAAAATTCTACGAGAAACCTAAACAACATGCAAGACGAAGGGACTGAAATCTGTGTCGAGAACCAATTAATGCTGAGAACATTGAAATGTTGTAAAAAAAAAAAAAATTTTTTTTTTTGTTTTTGATTTTCCTGTCTTTTTCTTTTTCTCGGGTTGAGATTCTTCTTCATGTAATTGTCTATTTCTGGTGTTCCAGCCTATCTCTTTCGCTCATTCCCGTTAAACTAATGTGAACCTTTAGATCGCCCCCCCCCCCCCCGATTTTCTGGTGTCCCTCTTGGCCTTTTTGGAGTAGGAGGCTTTTTGTTGAGTTTCTCCTACCACAAACAAGGTCCCAGCGTCGGTTCGACCACGTGGTGGGTAGATGGCCCACTAGGAGGACACAGGCTTTTCACATTGATGACCTCACTACCTATAGGATCACATTGAGCTTGGGTTTTTTTTTTGTAGACACTTAGGGCAGGAGACACGTCTGACCCTACTAAGGACACATGACTATTATAAGATAGGATATAGAGATTAGTTTTGTAAATTCGATCATTTTTGAGGTCTTACACCACAAGACTGCGACCAACTCGGTGTCCTCCACGTGACATCTACGTTCTCCACAAGTTGAGCGTTCACCTTTAACCCCTTTGCCTCTCCTTCCGACATGAAAGGCACAACATTCCTATATCTGTCCCCGATGTTGGGTTTCACGCCCCAACTGTTGAAACCCCCCCTCCCCCCCGATCCCTTCTCTCTATTTTAGAGACTAGTGGGGAGTTGGATCCAAGTACACCAGCGCACACTCAGAATGAGAACAAAAACACTACAGGGGCAAAGGGTTTAAAAAAAAAAAACCCCTCTGGGCTCAAATCTTACAGGGACTGCTTTTCTTGCCTGCTTTTCGTGTGTGTGCGTGAGTGTGTGCTAAGCTTGCCGTAGGGACACTAACACATATCAAAAACAAACAGGGTTTTGTTCATAGAGAGCCAGTTTCCGCACTATTAAGTACTTTTTTTTTTTTTTGCATGATAGGGTATGGAGCCTATAGGCACTAGGAGAGCATCCGACCAATAGCCATAGGGTATCAATTGTATAATAATTGCTCTCGACCCCACCAGAGTGCTTTACCGATCAACCACCATATGTAGAACCTTGCCGATCACCCATGGCTGTTTACGTCTTGCATCCTAACTCCGAAAATTTTTTTGAAAATAAGGATTTACCCGGCAATTAGACAAGTATTTACCATAATTCATCTGCACACAGGTTATAGGGATGTAGATTACAATTGGTTCCACAGGGTTTAACGCAAAAAACTAAAAACCTCAGACCGGTAGAAATAGAAAAGATAAGTTTGGGGTTCGTTTGCACTAACCGGTGGGATTGACCTGGTGCAGATCGGTTCTGATTACACATATCTACCCTGAGGTGGTGTTCAAGTGATGTAGATGGAGGGGCAGATCTTCCTGGAAGCAGTTACACAATCATACGATGATCAAAAAGAGGATATATCGAGGACAATGTCCCCTTTGGGAAAAGTTTTTGGTCTCTATAGTCTTTGTATAGTGAGATGGAAATTATTTTTATGGTAAATATTATAGATGGCGGCCCGTTAGTCGGCACTTTACATTGAGCACGATATTTCACAGTAATCTACACTCTCACGTTGACCACAAAGTTGACTTTTTTGTCCATCAGGTCAACATTTATGACAAATGATGGTTGAGTCACCCTACTCGAAACTTCAGGGTAGAATTTTTTTTATTATGGTCTTCAGATGGTAAGGTAGATGATATGGATGGTGGCCCATTGAGACACATCTTTAGGTCAAGCATGACTTCCGGTTGAATCTACTTTTTTTATTCTCCAAATTTTTTAAAAGTTAGCTTTTTGGGCCATCAAGTCAACATTTATGACACATGGTCCATACGGACTACTCTAATTCCTACCTAAATCGTCAGGAAAGCTGGGGAGAGTTTTTGGATTATGGCCTTTAAAAAGTATGAAGGAAACTGATTGATAAGGTAGGGGACCTAGATGGTGGCCCAGTGAGTCACCTCTGTACATCGAACATGATTTTTCATGATGATCTTGAATTCTTTAATTTCACCAAAAAGTTTCCTTTTTTTGTGGTAGATGATGGTTGAACCACCTAAACAGGCAACTATTTCATATCGACTCCCAAGTTTTAAATTCTTTATAAAAATTTTTTTCCTAGATTATTCTAGATTCTCGTATTAAATTTTGACATTTATTTTTCCCGACCAAATTTTGAACTTCTAAATCAACCATTGGGTCAACATGAAGAATATCTTAGTGGAAGTGATTATGATCCAGCTGGTGGCAGATTATTCACTTTCCACTCGTAAGTAAGTAGTATAGATCTCACATTGAGATAAGTGAGGTACCCAAATCCTCATTTTTGAAAAACATCCACTACCATGACAACGGTGTCCCATGATTCCCTTTGGGAAGAGTTAGAGAGATTTCGATGTGTGATATTGTGGCTCCTTCTTAGTAGAAGTGACGAGACATAGAAGGATATAGCTGGTGGCTTTACTCTCTGGGTAAGTCTCTTATTTAAAGAAAAAAAAAATAGATTCCCGAAAATTCACAATATTTTTGTAATGTTCCCATCTATCAGTTAAGGTGCAGAGATCATTTTTTTTGGCAGTATCTGCTACGAGAGAGATCAGATTTTACAGTTACAGCTTTTAAAGGGTTTTTTATTTTCGAAGAAAACCTTTGAATGGGTAACATTTGGAAGTAACAGGAGAAAACACTATAATGAGCCCTCACAAGGGCATCCTCATCTCTTGTTCTGAGCATTCATCCCCCCATCTCTGTCCTTGATGCGCCATCATTGAGGACATCATATTATTTTTGCATGTGAGGTCTAGAGCAATCCCTGGCCTGTCATGTTTTAAGTTAGGGATTGGCCAAGACGTTACACGAAAATTGAACGTGATGTCTTCACCGAAGGTTGTTAAGAGGGAAGAAATTCCCTCTTTAGGGTTAAGTAGAGGGTTATTGCCCTTTCAAAGGATTTTTTGAAAATAAAAAACCCCTCTGAATCAGTATTTCCATCTTGATGCCAATGAATTGATCTGCTCAACTCTCATTTTTGACCATGAGTAGGACAACTGGAGTTTTCCGATGGGCGGATCTTCCACCAGCTGCAACCATGAGTTGAGATGATCAATCCCATAAGACACAGCAGTTCTTCCTTAATGGAACTATCATTCTCTTCCCCTCATCCCGTTTTTCTGATTGTTTAACATCAACTCTCCGGGTCTGAATTGTCGACACATTAGACGCACATGAAATCTATGTAACTATTGTGAAACGTGTGGTTTTTTTTCTTTACGGTGCATGAAAGAAAACAAATGTATTTGTAGAGGGGAAGTTACTTTGGAGAGTCATTATATTTCCTGCGCTGTAGAAACTGTCATTGAATAAAGTTGATGTCATCTCTATAATCCGCTAGTTTTCGAGGACCTTGGGGAATGGTTTTGCTCTGTATTCAGTATGTAGTGCCTTTGAAGTGACGTTATAAATGAAGCATTACTTCAATGATTATACATTGGGTTCTCTTGTGGTTGGCTCGTGTAAGGAACGCACCATGACTGTGTGATTTGTCGAAGAGCTATTGTTTTAGAGTTGAATGTTTTACTCTACTCTTAACCTAAAATCTCAACAAGTGGCCATATCTACAGATGTCCCTGAGTAGGACAGGTTTTGAAATGATACAAATATGGTTACATTTTAGCTTCTCTGTTACAATTTCGAGACCTGGATCTGCAGTTCTACTGAAACAAATTTGGAAGGGTATTCCGGTCTATAATTTCACTTCTGCTTTGGATTGATGGTGGTTTGACCCCTAGGACAGTGGTGGCGAACCTATGGCACGGGTGCCAGAGGTGGCACTTGGAGCTCTTTCTGTGGGCACCCAGGCCTTCACCCCAATTTAGAATTTGTCAGAGAGGACTCAAGGCTTTCCCCTGCTATTTTAAAGCAACATCCTTGGGTGCCAGGACTACAGGAGGAGCAAGAAGGTGCGGATAGAGATGGCGGGAAGCTACAATCCAAATTTCTCCATCATCTTTCAATTGTATTGGTGAACTCAGGATGCCAATACAATTAAAACCTGTGATACAGCAGGTTCCAATAAGTTACTGCTTAAATTGTTATGTTGGCACTTCGTGACATACAAGTGGGTTTTGGTTGTAGCTTGGGCACTCTGTCTCCAAAAGGTTCGCCATCACTGCCCTAGGACATCAATTTATGGCCAGAATAGGGAACCCTTGTCCACCATTTCCTAACCAGCTGCAAGTCTATTACTAAGAGTCCAATATTGTTACTATCTATGCCATAGACTTTGAATGGAACAACAAGGACCTCGTTATTTGAATTCCTCTTAGTAGTGGTCTAAGACTGGGAACAACTGGGTGGAGAACCAATATCCCAGATTCTGGGTTGCGGCTCCAGTCCCGGCTGTTGGAACTCCAGAGATCCAGGTTTTATCTCTTCTCTAGTTTGTCGGTGAAAAATACTTCCGTCTAGAATACCCTTTCCAGGTGTCCATACATTTAGTCATCAATATGGCTTCTTCATCCCAATGTTAGCCATCACAGTAGAGTTGGGAATCCATCATCCACATCATGTTGTCAGTGAATCCTGGCACCTGGTGGTCCCTCATTGATCACAATAGACAATATGGTCAGAAGAACAAAGAGGTCAGACTGTTACTGTAACATGGAAGCTAAAATGTTCCCACATTGTGGCCACCCCCCCTCATGCTCTCCATTACACCCTTAGCTCTCTATGGCAAATGGTTACTATTCACACAATTTACCAACCAATTGTACAATAAAAAAGTGAATTATAAACTCGCTGTATCCATAGTTCACTCCCCCCACCCCCACTCATACCCTTTATTAGTGATTTGATTGGTGAAACAGATAGGGATCAACTTTGGGGAAAAAAAAAAATTCTGTTTTGCACATTCTCCGGATAACGTTAACTGTATTGTTTGCGAAATGGAATCACTCATTGAGAGATATGTTATGGAGTATTCCCGATAATGTAATCTGAATATTCTTTCTATATAATCTGATGATTCATGATGAGTAATACTTATTCTGCCATAATCTCCAGTAAATGGTATTGTTTTAATCAAAGAGTAGTGAGTGATGTAATTGATTGTAATCATCCATTCATCCGAACCTCACACCTACATCCTAACCTCACACCTACACCTGCCACGGACACAATGGCCGCTCCAGGTCGGTTCAAGGACAATATTAACAGAATATTAGTACTTTTTTTGCACTTCTCACTCATGACAAGATTATTGTGTTTAAAGGACATCTACCACCAGAAGGAAGGACTTTATGCAAATGAGCCTGAGGGGCTCCAGGTTGCATAGGTGTTAATGAAGCCTTGAGCCCCTCAGGCTCATTTGCATACAGTCCTTCCGCCTGGTGGTTGATGTCCATTAATGTTTCAGTGTGGACACAAAATCCTCTAATGAAGTCCAAGTCATCAGATTTATGTCCATGGTGATGTATGATGGACTCAAAATTGTCAAGGTAAAAAATTCTCTTGCTGATGTCAGATGTTTCCTTCCTTACTCTTGGTTCTAGATGCTCGGAGATCCTTTAAGTGGTGAGAGATCACTAATATAAAGGAAATCTCCCATCACAATCCATCCGGATAACCAGGGACATTACTCATAGATCCAGGCACCGGGACTGTGGGATCTTCTTATATTTCTTATCCATGGCCTCCTCCCTTCTAACATCTGCTGCAAGTATTTTTCAAGGTTGATCCTCTTTCACGTGTTTGTATTTCTCAGGCCGAAAGGAAATACATATTTGTAAGGCCAAGAAACGCCACATACAGGCAGAGTCCCCGGGCTACGTACATCATAGGTTCTGCAGGTTTCTTCTTAAGCTGAATTTGTATGTAAGTCGGAACTGGTATATTTTATTATAGTAACTCCAGTCCATGTGACGATTGGAGTTTCAAAATTTTGTGCTGTCACGGGAACAAGGATCATCAATAAAACTTCATTACAGACACCTTACAGATGATTATTGCAGCCTGGGAGTAAAGTAACATCCAGAGAGGTCATCAGAGGTCACAGGGGGCAGAGAGGTCACCAGAGGTCACAGGGGGGGAGAGGTCCAATGTAACTAGGGGTCATCTGTAAGTTTTGTCCTTAAGTCAAACTAAACTAAACTTAAAACTAAACTAAAACTTTTAACTATATAAAAAAAAAAACAGAACATGACATGCTGAAAAGTTCTGTCCTACGTAACTTATAACATCTGTGTTGGGGGAATTGGTTCCCATTAGATAACCATCCATGTGTCTCTATAACCTGGAACAACAGTTCTATAGTTTTTGTAAAAACTCCAGGTGTAAACAGAACCTTACGTCAATATGAGGTGGTAAACGTGGGATCCTACATGTGTATTCATATTCTCCAAATATTCCTGTTTGCACCCTGAAATTTGGGTCATTCTAAACTATAATTTTGGACAATAATTCACCCAAAAATCTAGAAGGTGGTGGAAAGAACATGCATTGATCGGAGACCTGGGGGTTTTCTCGTTCGGAGACATTTCCTAGAAGCTGAGGTCAGAGTGGATACTTTTTCATTCCCACAAGGTCAACCGACTGCAGAAGAATTTAGAATTTTTGTTGTGCTGTGATTGAAGCCTTCTACACCGTGGCCCACATTTATCAGGACTAGTGCAGTCTGTAACATGTGCAGCTGCTTGTGGAGTGTATAGAGTGCGGCAGATTCATCAAAACTGGCACAAGGTCTCCATGAATCTGTCGCTCCAATTTTCCTGTGGGTTGAATTTTGTTCATTTTTTTCATTTTTGTAACATTTAAGAAAAGTTTTTGGCACAGAGAAATATCAAAAGTAGGAAAAAAAAAAGTTACAGAAGATCGTTGGAGAAAGTGATGGTCAAACGTTGATGACCTGAAGATCAGTCGGAGGTTCTTAAGTTATAGAAAGTGGTGGAAGGAACGTGCCCTGCTCTCAGGTTTCTGGTTTTGGAAACTTTGATTTTAGAAGACAAGAGTAAATAGGATATAGGAGATTGTAAATGGGTTTGATCCTTAAGTCTTTCATTTTGTGGCGATGATTAGAGAAGGTTTTCGGGATCCAGGTAGTATCTGGTCTTGGTTACAATGAATAATTTTTAAAGGAATCCAACTGGAGCTTGGAGTAGAAAAAAGAGATAAGTCAATCATTCTCCTCAATTTATGTGAATACTTCATCCCCTCTTCTAGTCCACAAAAAAACCTAATTTCATTTTCTGGAAAACGATTAACCCAAGGTTCATTTTTGGCACTTAAAGCTTTTGAGCTCTAATGCAAAACCTGCAATATAACTTCAACTTTCATGTATAAGTTAGCAAGGGAGGATGAAGATGGTCAAGGGTCCTGAGCTTTACGAATATTACAGCCCCTACAAGTCTGGAATTAAATTCCTATATATGATACTAGAATCAGCTTCTTGTGGAATGTCTGCTTTAAGTCTGTGGTTTCAGGACCTTCAAAGGTCCTGAAAAGGCTCATGTGTACATGTGTATCGAGGTGCAGGAACAGATGTTCGAAGATTTCATGGGTGAAGGTCCTTCTCAGTTTATAATTAAGTGGATTGTTTGGACCCGGGGCTACCACCCAAACTGCCTATACTTCACTGTTGTAAGGTAGGTTTGAGGAGAGTATAAGAAGAGTATTTATGTTTACATTTTGTAAAACTTTGCACTTTGTTTTCTTTCTTTAGAGCTTTGGGCTGGTACCATTGACCTTAACTTGTGTAAAATCTTTTTATGTAGATTTTTTTGGCTTTTTAAATGTTGGAGGTATTTTGCACCACAAATAGCAACAAAAACCCAAGACACAGCAAGACAGCTGGATAAAAATTATGAATGAAGTTCAAATGGGGGTCAAGTGCTATGCCACGAGTTTGGAGTTCAGGCACTAAATAGGTTCAAAAGTACAACAAGGCAAAAATAATCCCATTAAATGGAGAAAAAAAAATATACATGGGATGTTTTGCCCATCCACACGTCACAATGTACATACTAAGAGGTTCGCGTCAGGAACTTGCCTGCCCGGTATGGGCCACTCTGTGCTCTACCCCTGCTCACTTGATATAGAGGTAGCATTAGGTAAAATCCTTGTTAAATCCCCGCATCATGTGCATATCTACCCATCTTGTCCCCACCATAACCATAATTTACACATTTTGATTCAATATAACTATAATGAGTCAGGGTGTCAAACCCATAAATGTCTAAGAGGAGAGACGCTATCCCAACCATGAGTTCTGAGGTTGATGTGACCACTAACACATGGTCACGTGTGCAAATACAGTATGTATTGTCCCTATCTGTGCACATGTAACCTCCAGTGGTTGATCCACAGTCGTCAAGGAATCAGAGTCACTACAGGGTTTTTTGGGTTCGCCCAGAAAAATCCTTTAATTTAACAAAAGCTCAGAAACTGTTCAATTACCAATAATACAAATGAAACAAAAATATTGGGTCAAATCAAAAATATTTTCTGTCTAAAATACTATATAGAAAATTATGAGATTATGGACCATGAGTCCAACAAGGAAATAGTAAGAGGTGGCAAACACAGTGTAAAGAAGGTCATGTTGGGCATCTGCCGACCATGTAGGACCATAGGACATGCCATGTATACACTCACACTTAGATAACTTAGAACATTATCATTGAACTTGATGGTTTGGGGCTTTACTAAGGGTCCCACACTTTCTTCGGACTTTCCGGCATTTTCGTGGATTACACAGCTTTCACAAATATTTAACAGGTGTCTTTGCCGGCATTTTGGCGTTGGTGTGATGCTTGGAGGCGGCGGGAGTGGGGGGGGGGGGGTGTCGTCCAACTGATTTGGACTCAGCGCAGGATTTAACTTTAAAATTGTGTCGCAAACCCAAGCACTTACATGCACCGGGAAGAAGAAGGTGAACTCTGTGGGACCTGAGCGGGGAAGCAACACATGCAGGATATCGGGTGCACAATCTTAATGAATTATCATCGGACAATGCACTTTCATTGAACTCCAGCGGACAGGTAAGTAAATGTGCCCCTTTGTGTCCCTTTGTGACCCTTTTAAGTCCAGGTGCAAATGATAAAGGTTAGATGTTACTGAGCTGATAAAAAGGGGATTTTTTTTAAAGGTCAAGGATTCCTGGTTCAGAAACACGTTAATCTCCCACTTTTAATGTTTAAACTCTAAAAAAGAACGAGGATCCAGTTTTATCAAAGATAAATTTACAATTACAGAGGAGAACAAAGAATAGAAATGTGTAGAGAAAAATGGGAGACATTGTTTCCTGAGAGCGTAATAATCAAAGTGCTAAACTGAATGGATAATCACAGCCTTGGTCTATAGGGGGCGGGACGTGGTGATAAAAACCTGAGCATTACTAGGCTGTAATTTTCCCTGTGTGGGTGAAATTTTGTAGATACAATTATACAACATATTTGCACTTGACATTTCAATGACCTGGATATATTGTAATTAAACATCACATCCAGATAGTGAATACAGTGAACACAGCCTTTGGATTGCAACTTTTATAAAAAGAGATACAATGTTTCCAGGTCATGGTTTTGGATCCCAGGTCAAATTTTTGGCCAGATTTTTTTGTATTTTATTAACACTTTATACTAAAAACAAGTACTAAATACTAAAAACAATAACGATAGTATTATACATGACACAGGAGGATGGACTGAGTTTTAAGAAATTGCTAAACCTTGCCGTTAGCATATATAAAGGTGTCAAACAAATGAAAACGGTATCTGAGTTTGAACCCACAACTCAAAGACTAATGATGTTGCATAACTGTATTTGTGTCATAGATTTTTACTATAAATTGAGTTGGTCCCACCAGGTCTTGCACAATTTTACTTAAAGGGATTTTCTAGGCTAAAAACTATTATGGCAATACCATAATAGTGGGTGACCAGCACCTCAGAGTTCAGCAGTTCTCATGAGTTGATAGAGACAATTGTAAAAAAGAAAAGACAGCGTCACTCTCTGTATGTGGTTGAAGAGAGTTTCGCAGCTTAGCTCCTATATAAATAAATAGGTTACCAATTTATAAGTTCCAGAATGAAATATTTCAAGACTTTTATATGTAGGGTTATGCTGTGAATGCTATCAATCAAAAGTTAAACCTTTGATGAGTGTGCTTGAAGACATCAGCTTAAAAAGGTGAAAGGTTGGTCTTAATGTCATGATTACAAGAAAACAAAAACTTGATCGACTTCAGGCTATAAAACTAAGAAACAAATTATACAATAAAATATTTTTGATTTTTAAAAAATATAGAACAAAATAACTAAAATTCGAATATTTAAACAATTAACCACAAAAGTAAAATGCTCTGATATATAATTGACTTATTCTATCTGTTTCATTGATGATAGTGACTGTTAAAGATTTTTAGGAACTGTTTTTGATTAGAAGGAGATTAGTCAGCTGGCTGGAAGAGTCACACTGCTCCTGCCCAAAGCCATGCCCCATTTATTGTTTATCAGATACAGCGCTGTAGTTTTGATAGTGGTTGTGTCAGATATTGCATCTACCAATGTGGTAGCAGAAACGACTCATGAAAAAGAGCGATGAAATGTAATACAATCTGTGTCTTTATATGAGTCACATAAGAGAATAGATTAAATATATTTGTAATAGTTCATGGTCATTGACATTGCATCAAGGTCCATGAGTTGCAAGACTCTTAGCTGTAGTAGTTAAAGTGATCAGCTGCTTATGCTTCAAAGTCTTACAAAATCCTAGTCCGATTCAAATGAATGGGCTTCAACTGCAAAACCAAGCACAGCCACTGCAGGACGCTACACGAAGTAGACTGTGAAGAAACCACAGCACTGATATAAACACTAAAAAGGGATCGTTGGGCGGAGAGAGAGGCTGGAGCAGCCCGTGGAGAGGACGGGGATCGTTGGGCGGAGAGAGAGGCTGGAGTGGCCGTGGAGAGGACGGGGATCGTTGGGCGGAGAGAGAGGCTGGAGTGGCCCGTGGAGGTGACGGGGATCGTTGGGCGGAGAGAGAGGCTGGAGCAGCCCGTGGAGAGGACGGGGATCGTTGGGCGGAGAGAGAGGCTGGAGTGGCCCGTGGAGGTGACGGGGATCGTTGGGCGGAGCGAGAGGCTGGAGTGGCCGTGGAGAGGACGGGGATCGTTGGGCGGAGAGAGAGGCTGGAGTGGCCCGTGGAGGTGACGGGGATCGTTGGGCGGAGAGAGAGGCTGGAGCAGCCCGTGGAGAGGAC
>WNYA01001862.1:0-30128 GCA_019512145.1 Engystomops pustulosus | reverse complement strand
CGAAGTAGACTGTGAAGAAACCACAGCACTGATATAAACACTAAAAACAGCATTTGGTGGGGGGGGGGGGGGGTCTTCAGGTACTCATACATCTTAAGAAGAGAAAATTCTGTAAAATCCCTTTAATAACCGACTATTTAGAACCAGCTAATGGAGGCCCCTCCAATAGAGACATAACGTAAACATCTGCACCAGCACATCCTACCTACGGCACAAAATGTTATAAGGTTGATAATACCGTTCTTATGTTGCGAGCCTTGCTCTACCTCTACACCCCATACAGGGTTAATAATATTCTGCTGTGATATATTTCCAAGGAATAAACCAACCGGCAGATTTTTCACCTCTAAATACTTGATGGCATAAAATAACCAATTTTGCTTACTAAATAGTCGGCTGCAAATAGAAAATCATTTGTTCCCGACCCATCCCGCCCTACGGTGGTAATTTATTTTTCCAATGAGTCTGCGGGTATTGCACTTTATGAATTGAATTAATCAATGGTAATATAACAAGTCGGATGGTAACAGCCAGAACTCTGCCTGCCGAGGAGTAATTGGATTTCATGGAGGTTGTGAAACATTATCTTTTATTGAAACAACTTTATAATTGTTTGGCACGATCCATGGATGAGCCGCTCGCCCTCGACTCGCCTACAGAGTTTGATAGTGGAAGTTCTGAATCTACGTTGCTTCCCGAGGTAATTTTATATGATTAACCTTTGGAGCCAATTTTCTCTATATGAACTTGTATTAGAAAAATTACTACAACTCCCATCAGGCACTCACAGTGGCAGAACTAAAAAAGGAGAATCCTTATACCCAACACTAAAAATGCTAAAAAGAGGTAACTTCATGCTTCATACATCTTAAGAAGAGAAAATTCTGTAAAATCCCTTTAATAACCCACTTTTTAGAACCAGCTAATCGAGGCCCCTCCAATAGAGACATAACGTAAACATCTGCACCAGCACATCCTACCTACGGCACAAAATGTTATAAGGTTGATAATACCGTTCTTATGTTGCGAGCCTTGCTCTACCTCTACACCCCATACAGGGTTAATAATATTCTGCTGTGATAGATTTCCAAGGAATAAACCAACCGGCAGATTTTTCACCTCTAAATACTTGATGGCATAAAATAACCAATTTTGCTTACTAAATAGTCGGCTGCAAATAGAAAATCATTTGTTCCCGACCCATCCCGCCCTACGGTGGTAATTTATTTTTCCAATGAGTCTGCGGGTATTGCACTTTATGAATTGAATTAATCAATGGTAATATAACAAGTCGGATGGTAACAGCCAGAACTCTGCCTGCCGAGGAGTAATTGGATTTCATGGAGGTTGTGAAACATTATCTTTTATTGAAACAACTTTATAATTGTTTGGCACGATCCATGGATGAGCCGCTCGCCCTCGACTCGCCTACAGAGTTTGATAGTGGAAGTTCTGAATCTACGTTGCTTCCCGAGGTAATTTTATATGATTAACCTTTGGAGCCAATTTTCTCTATATGAACTTGTATTAGAAAAATTACTACAACTCCCATCAGGCGCTCACAGTGGCAGAACTAAAAAAGGAGAATCCTTATCCCCAACACTAAAAATGCTAAAAAGAGGTAACTTCATACTAGTAAACCATTCAATGCAAATAAGTCCTGACACATAGGGGCAGATTTACTTACCCGGTCCATTCGCGATCCAGTGGCGCGTTCTGTGTGGAGGATTCGGGTCTTCCGGCGATTCACTAAGGTAGTTCCCCCGATGTCCACCAGGTGTCGCTGCTGCGCTGAATTACATCGGAATGCACTGAAGTTCACCAAGCCAGGCCGGGTGCAGGTAAGTGCGTGTCAAGCGTCACTTTTTTAAAAAAAATCTGTCGGGTTTTCGTACGGC
Organism: Engystomops pustulosus; assembly: GCA_019512145.1. NCBI lineage: Eukaryota > Metazoa > Chordata > Amphibia > Anura > Leptodactylidae > Engystomops > Engystomops pustulosus. Next base: position 28,230 of record WNYA01001862.1, on the reverse strand, counting down.
CATGCCCCCGATTTCAGTTGCGTGCATGCTGGCGCCGATGCACCACAATCCGATCGCCAAAAAAACGGGGCTATTCAGGGAAAATCGGCGCAAAATGGAAAAATTCGGGTAGCTCGCCGGAAAAACCCGATTCGGGCCCTTAGTAAATGACCCCCACTCTGTTAACATTAAGTACAAGATCTTGATAAAGTTTGACTCATGATTCAATATATTATACCACAAAACTGCCACACGTAAAAAAAATTGAGATCAGTGATCAGGGTAGGCCAGGCCTGGGACATCTCGCCCCAATAGATTGACAAAAGTTATACTTGAAAACTGAGGTTATAGCTAAAGTATACATTACTCCCTAACTTTTTTGAGACTTTTTGGGGTTAATTTTGCACTGCTTGCCTCATTTCAAAAAAGTCAGTGGAGAAGGAGGGGTGATGGCAGGTCAGGGCTTCCAAAAAATTGGCGTAGTCGGAAGGGATCGGTTAGTCAGAGTGAGGACACCTCGGCCTTAAAAATTTTTGGTATGACTTACACCAGTAAACTGGGACAGTTTCTAACTATAGAACCCAGTCTCTGTCGGACATTATCTGGGATGTGGTAGAATCCATCATAATCCTGGTCCGATAGATGCTGGGTGATTAAGATTAGAACACAAGGTTTTCAGATATCACCATCCTCCATTTTACATACTTGATCCATAACTGAACTTATTAATATCTGGTGCTAATTTCTGTTCCCAAAATCGAACATTTTTCCTCGTTTTCTTCATCGACTGATATATATATTTTTTTCAACGTTAAATAATGCAAATGGAAAATACAAACTAAAACGGTTCTGGATTTTTTCCCCAAAATGTGGCTGAAAGAAAAAAGCCTGTTCTGTTGTGTGCAGTATTTTATCCCCCCAAATAGTAGATGGGAACGAACGGCAATAAAAATATTGGTAAATGCCCAAACAAAAAGTCTGATGGGCCCAATAGACACATGACACCCCAAGAGTCCGTTTTCAACACTCTCAAAAATTACACATTTCTAAATTCAATTGGACACATCAAAAAGTTTCAGAATAGATTTTTAAAAATAATTGGTGCCAACGTTTAGAAGCAGTCCTGCAGTGATAACTTTGATTCATTAATGGGTGTGATCAACGGTTTCTAAAAATTTTGAAGGATTATTAAAAAAATCCAGAAAAGTGCTACATTTTGTGCCTTTTCGTGTTCTATTGGGCTCATTTATTGGAAAACTTTCTACCATAAATCCAAAAATAATCTGTGCCTCAAATGTAAAAATTGTACAATCTTCAATGATTGAAACTAATCCACATTATACATTTTTCACAAAGTTTTTTAATGTACATTCAAAAAGGGGTAAAAGTGACCAATGCCCCAAATTAAAAAATACTGTAGAGCTACCAGTGCTGATCATAGCTGTGGAAAATTTTTGGCAAAGATGCACCTGGTCATCAGTTTGCTTAAAGGAAACCTACCACTACGGATCTACCTATTAAGGTAGATCTGGTGGTAGGTGCGTCTAATGTATGTAAGGATAGACCCTTTTAGGGCTAATCCCTTACTCCCCTCTATCTTTGCTAATCTTTAATCAGGGTAATATGCTAATTTTCTAAAGAGACTACTGGGGCGGGGAGTAGCCGGAGCTGAGGCTACACGGTGCGACTACTTCACGCCCCAGTAGCCTCTTTGATCCTCCTACTCAGACATCTTCAGCGCGCAGCTACAAGGAGCTGCTCTCACTCATCCGCGAAGCCATAGTTCTGCGCATGCGCAGTAGCTCCGACTTTGGAACAGAGATTGCATAGCCACTGGCTTCTGTTTTGCACATGCACATATCTCTGGCTTCCCGGACAAGTGAGCGCAGCTCCTTGTAGCTGCGCGTTGAAGATGTCTGGGTAGGAGGATCAAAGAAGCTACTGGGGCGTGGAGTTGCCGCTCCGTGTAGCCTCAGCTCCAGCTACTCCACGCCCCAGTAGCCTCTTTAGAAAATTTGCATATTACCCTAATAAAGTTTAGCAAAGATAGAGGAGAGTAAAGGATTGGCCCTAAAAAGGGCTAATAAGAAATGTACTTTTCTTAATTAGATAAGTACATAAAAATAATCCCTATAAATCTAAAATACAACAGTAAATGACAGAAGGAAACCTGGAAGTAACTTTATATATATAGTAATACATATAATATTTATTATCAGATGAAATCTATAACCTTGTAGACGGTCAGTGATGGGTTGGGGATCCTGTGCTGCCCTGGTCCATACGTCGCCTTCTTACTGCTGATGTGATGTTATTGGGCGACTTTCTCTGGATATTACTGATTCCCTGGAATGGTGTCCACACATCTATAATGTATCTTCCCTATATACAGGGGCTGCTAATACAGGAAGTAGTACGAAGTAGACTGTGAAGAAACCACAGCACTGATATAAACACTAAAAAAAGGAATTGTTGGGGGGGGGGGGGGGTCTTCAGGTACTCATACATCTTAAGAAGAGAAAATTCTGTAAAATCCCTTTAATAACCGACTATTTAGAACCAGCTAATGGAGGCCCCTCCAATAGAGACATAACGTAAACATCTGCACCAGCACATCCTACCTACGGCACAAAATGTTATAAGGTTGATAATACCGTTCTTATGTTGCGAGCCTTGCTCTACCTCTACACCCCATACAGGGTTAATAATATTCTGCTGTGATAGATTTCCAAGGAATAAACCAACCGGCAGATTTTTCACCTCTAAATACTTGATGGCATAAAATAACCAATTTTGCTTACTAAATAGTCGGCTGCAAATAGAAAATCATTTGTTCCCGACCCATCCCGCCCTACGGTGGTAATTTATTTTTCCAATGAGTCTGCGGGTATTGCACTTTATGAATTGAATTAATCAATGGTAATATAACAAGTCGGATGGTAACAGCCAGAACTCTGCCTGCCGAGGAGTAATTGGATTTCATGGAGGTTGCGAAACATTATCTTTTATTGAAACAACTTTATAATTGTTTGGCACGATCCATGGATGAGCCGCCTGCTCTCCGCTCGCCTACAGACTTTGATAGTGGAAGTTCTGAAACTACGTTGCTTCCCAAGGTAATTTTATATGATTAACCTTTGGAGCCAATTTTCTCTATATGAACTTGTATTAGAAAAATTACTACAACTCCCATCAGGCACTCACAGTGGCAGAACTAAAAAAGGAGAATCCTTATACCCAACACTAAAAATGCTAAAAAGAGGTAACTTCATGCTAGTAAACCATTCAATGCAAATAAGTCCTGACACATAGGGGCAGATTTACTTACCCGGTCCATTCGCGATCCAGTGGCGCGTTCTGTGTGGAGGATTCGGGTCTTCCGGCGATTCACTAAGGTAGTTCCCCCGATGTCCACCAGGTGTCGCTGCTGCGCTTAATTACATCGGAATGCACTGAAGTTCACCAAGCCAGGCCGGGTGCAGGTAAGTGCGTGTTAAGTGTCACTTTTTAAAAAAAAATCCATCGGGTTTTCGTACGGCCACGCCCCCGATTTCAGTTGCGTGCATGCTGGCGCCGATGCGCCACAATCCGATTGCCAAAAAAACGGCTATTCAGGGAAAATCGTCGCAAAACGGAAAAATTCGGGTAGCCCGCCGGAAAAACGCGATTCGGGCCCTTAGTAAATGAACCCCACTCTGTTAACATTAAGTACAAGATCTTGATAAAGTTTGACTCATGATTTGATATATTATACCACAAAACTGCCACACGTAAAAAAAATTGAGATCAGTGATCAGGGTCATTTTTTGTTGTTTTTCAGCATTGTTCTGTCTGTGATTACTTGCCCCCCCCTTAGTATTGATAGTTGGTATATTTAAGCTTATTCCAATTTATTGATATATGTTTTCTTTAATCTATTTTGTACAAATTCTATTGATCATCGGAAGTTGACAGATCTTCTACACAACACAGGACTTGCCGCTAGTGGAGGGACTCTGCTGCCTGACGCTTTGGCTATGAGCTTCTTCTTGCTCGTCTCCCCCAGCTGCTTCTCTTTAATATCTTCACTCAACTCTGAAACAACAGAAATAAATGAGAGAACTTCCCGAAAATCCCCCGGGGCACCACAACAATCAATGTGTTTTGTTAACTAAACTAGAAACATAAATTAATGTACAAATAATAATAAAAAACTTCCACTACTCTACCCCCAACATTGACTATCCTGATTCTCATTGTCCCAAAATTGTGATTGTGTTATGATCAGTGAATATATTAATGGCTGTCCTGGATTTTAAAAAACATTGCTGCTACTATAAAAAAAAAAAGTGCCAAACCTGTCCGCAGATTTGATGTGTATTGCAGCTCGAGTTGTAACTGTGACTCCCATAATACGGACCCTTGTGGTATCCTGCTGGTAACTGTGAGCACCCGAATACTGACCCCTATGACACCCTACTGGTTACTGCTGCCCCTCTAATACTGACCCCTAATAGACCCCACAGGTAACTGTGACCCATCTAATACTGACTCCTATGACACCCCGCAGGTGACTGTGACCCCCCTAATACTGACCCCTATGACAACCTACTGGTTACTGGTGCCCCTCTAATACTGACCCCTATGACAACCTACTGGTTACTGGTGCCCCTCTAATACTGACCCCTATGACAACCTACTGGTTACTGGTACCCCTCTAATACTGACCCCTATTAGACCCCACAGGTAACTGTGACCCCCCCCCCTAATACTGAACCCTATGACACCCTACTGGTTATTGGTAGCCCTCTAATACTGACTCCTTTGAAAACCTACTGGTTACTGGTACCCCTCTAATACTTACTCCTATGACACCCAGCAGGTAACTGTGACCCCCCTAATACTGCTCCCTATGACACCCAACTGGTTATTGGTACCCCTCTAATACCAACCTATTTGGCACAAGAGTAGTAACTGAGACTCCTCTAATACCGATACTTGGGGTATCCTACTGGTAACTGTGACCCCTTGAATACTAAACCCTATGACATCCCACCAGTAACTACAACCCTCTAAAACTGATCCCTCTTTCACCCCACTAGTGACTGTGATGCCTCTAATACTAAACCCTGTGATATCCTACTGGTAACTGTGACTCTTCGGATACTGACCCCTGTGGTATCCTATTTGTAATGCATACCCCTCTAATACTGACCCCATGAAACCCCACTGCTAACTGTTACCCCACTTATAACATTGTCTATTGCACCCCTGTAGTGACTGTGATGCAGAGGCATACCTACAGTGGTAACAGCCATGGCAGCTGTTCTGGGGCCCATAGTGTCAGGGGGCCCCGGCATCTGAGCTGACACTAAAGAATGGAGGATGTGCACCATAATACACATATCATGCTGCATATTGTACAGGATAATATGTATATAACAGTGCACATCATCCACAGCATGAATCTGCAGCATCTCTGCAGGATCTCTCATCTCTAATTCCTGCTGTGCCCCCCCCCATCTAGTCAGCAGCTACTGGGAAAGATCTGTGTAAGTGTATACATGTATATATCAGTGTATCATTGTGTGTAAGAGTGTAATGATGTGTGAGTATACAATTATGTATGGTTTATGAGGGAGTAGGGGGGCCCCGGCCACTCTGCTGTGGGGCCCGGCCTCTCCCTGGTTACAACCCTGCTGTGATGCCTCTAATACTAACCCCAGTAGTGCCCCCTGATAATTGGGATCCCTCTAGCACTGACCCCATAACGACAAGTTTACACACAGGGAGTGGCCAATTATATCCGGCTATTACTTGTCCTGGACTATAGAGCAGAGCTGCAGATGTGAATGTTACCTTTAAATACAGAGGTAGACGTGAGCCAAAGTAACGAGCGCCAAGTCTCCTGCCAATAGCTGGGGAGTCAATGCCAAGGGAAGCCTGAAAGCCAAGTCCAGGGGGAATCCAGTTGTAGTCTATTAATTTACTAGAAAATCATAATATTGTGTTGGAACAAATTATGTTGGAATTAACTTATGTACATAAACCTGTAGAAACGATGGAGCCGCCGTAGGACCCGACCACATTCCTGCACGTGCAGCTTTAAGCGCAATACATCAACCAATAGTTCAGTGCCTGAAGCTGAGGAGTGACACAGGTTCTTATAATCTTCAGTTTATCTCTGCAGTCTGTATCTTTCATGCTCTGAATTGGTGGAGACTTCGCTGCTGTGACTCATTGATCCCACCCCTCTCCATAGACTTTTATGTTCTGAGTAATCTACTCTTTCTCCCGATAGAAATACAGAATTCAGAGCGAAAATCAGTCTTGAAAGTAAAAAGAAGGATGATTAGCGCCAAATTAGGAAGAAAGAAAAAACTTACCCCCCTCACCTCAAGAGCACCAACGGAGAGGAGAAAGGGGTCTGCCCCTCCTCCTCCTCCTCCTCACTTTCCTGTAAGGTTCTCAGTTTACCTCCGTGTTGCTCGTCGGAGCGGGGGGATCCCGGGAGTTGCCTGTGTCCTCCAGTTGGGCCGTGGGCTGTTTGCGTGACAGGCCGTGCGGGCCAGAGACTGGGAGCCTTGATAGAGCAGTGCAAGCGGTTTAAGTCTGGAAGTGTGGGGTGGATCTCCCAGACTGCATCCACCTTCCTGAAGATTGTGTTGCAGGCGGTGCAGCCAATCGATGGAAGCCAGCGTTCTCATCCCCATTTCTGGCGGACACCCACCAGCGGAAGGGTTAATACCCGTGATCGACACTAGCACCAATAGCGGGTATTAGCAATATGCAGCAAACCCCACCTCTGTATGAAGAGGGCTCAGCCTGTGAGTCCTCTTTATACAGCATGGGCACCTCTGCACCATACATGTTCGGCACAGAGCGGGAACAGGTTATTAAATTTACAGAAGTCATCCCTCAACCCCTGGCAGTCCTCTAGATTCAGTTTGTCAGAAATCTTTTTTCCCCTCAGATAAAGTCCTGAAGATTCAGGGGGTGGTGCGAGATTTACTAAATAATAATTTACCCTCCATATCTTTACTGCAGCTATTCCAGCAGGTCCGGGGGCTCATTTACATTCTCAGTCCCTCCAGCTTCATATCCTAAGATGCTTGGATGGTAGTGGTGCTCGTAATTGTTTTTGCCTACAGAGGTACTGCAGTCCCCCAATTGCTGGTTATCTATTAGGAATCTGAATTGTGTTCCGGCTTGGAAACCAGGACACCTATATCAGCAGTGCACATAAAAGGTCCAGAAAACAGAGGGGCAGATTTCCTGAGCCGGGGACAATCTTAAAGCAGGGGGAATGGTGCCTCAACAGAAATGTATTTTTGCAGATAACCAGGCACTGGGGAAAACCAAATGTGGACCTGTGGACCCCTCGAGACAAGTAGGGAGATTCTGTTCTCTAAACCCTCCAGATGGACCGTGGGGTCTGGATGTAGTGAAGTGGGAGTTCAGACACAGACTAGCCTATACCTTCCCTCCACTCATATCATTAAAGAGAGTTCTGAAAAGGATCAGAAAGGACCGGGCTACAGTAATACTGATCGATCCCTTATCGCCTGGTTCTCAGTCCTGAGAGAGCTGTCAATTTCAGACACCTGGATCCTCCCCAACATTCCAGATCTCCGATCTCAGGGTCAAGTCTTTCATCCCAATGAACAACAGACTTCACTTGACGGCCTGGCTCTTGAGAGGCCAATCTTATCTAGGAAAGGCCTCTAGGGGAAAGTTATTTCAACTCTACAAAAAAGTAGAAAACCCATTACTTGTAAAATAGACTTCAGAATCTGAAAAGTCTTTTTTCTTTTTGTCAGGATCCTTATCTTGACCAAGAGCCAAACCCACAAATTTCAATAGTTTTAGATTTTCTACTAAAGGGTTTAGACAAGATTCTAAAACCAGCCACCCTCTAAGTGCAGCTCTCCGCCTTATGGTCTTTATTTAACAATTCCCTACCCTCTCACCCATGGATTATTGGGTTTTGCAGGGGAGAGTCTTGTATATGTCCAATTTCAGAATCCTCCTAGTGGAGCATCCATGGCTATAAGACTCCACACGCCTACACATGGCTTTAATTGGCAGCCTCCGTAATCTCCGTAATCTCTTACTTCCCGACCCTAGTCACAAGCCTCTCACCCAGCCAAACCAGTTCCCTACGCTGTACTGAGGAGACCCAATCAGGTCGAAACATTGTACAGCGCTGTCTACTGTTGCCTCTGGAATAGATATACTGGTTTGGTTCTAATCCCGCATCATGTCATAAGGACTCTTGTGGGTCATGCTTGATGTCAAGGGAGCTGCCTTACAAGGAGCTTAAAGAGGCGTGGTTATCCTGATTCCATCCTGGAAAACTTTGCATATTTTCCCAACTTCAAAATATACAGTTCTTCCCTGGGATTTAACAGTAGTATTAAATTATTTTACCCAACATTAACCATTAATGACATATTCATCAGAACCGTTACACTTAAGGTGGTGTTATTGGTGGCGGTAACCTCGGGCGGGTGGGGGAATTATCAGCCTTGCCCTGCAAACCCCCTTACACATAAATTTTAGAAAACCATATCATTCTACTAACAGACCCGACGTTCCTTCCTAAAGTGGGATCGTACTAAGAAGTAGTCCTTCCCTCCTTTTGTGCCAATCCATCTTCAGATCTAGATGTCTGATGGGCTCCACTACAATATCTAGATAGGACAGCCCCTTGGAGGAAATCAGATTGTCTCTCTGTCTTGTATGGTGGGAAGAACAAAGGAGGAAAGCCTCTTCTAATACCACAGCGAGATTAGATTGGCCATTTCTGCAACCTACTCTGCAGCCAATTTTGCAGTTCCCCAAAACCGTAAAGTTCATTCCGTCAGAGCTGTAGATACTTGTTGGGCAGAGTTTAGAGAGGTGTCAATAGAACAGATCTGTAGAGCAGCTACATGGTCCTCTCCCGACACATCCATCCGTCATTGGATGGATGTGGGAGGATCTCAGGATCTATCCTTTGGTTGCAGGGTTCTATCCTCTGTTGTCCCTCCCTAAGCGGTGTTTTCCTATTTCACTATCTCCGGTGGTGCTGTCGTGGTGAAGGGGTAATAGGTAATTACAAATGTGGTCATTACGTGGTTTGCATTCAAAAGTTTCTCCAACTTCTGCAACATCACATGTCCTTAATGTCACTTAGAATTTTGAACTATGCTGCACTCACACTTAGTAAACTACAACTATCCATATACTGCGCCCTTCCATACTGACACCTATACTATAGTCAGATACATAAAGGTTTCCTATGAGAGTTGCATCAGGTGGAGAGACCAGAACCAGCCCACATAGGACCCGCAGTTTCATCTCCCAGTTACATAATTGTTTTGACTTTTCATCCAAAGCTTTGAAAATGTACAGCGGATAATCCAATGTCTGGTACAACTCCAGCAAAGCATCCGACTCCCCGCTGCGCCGCCCTGACACATGTTCAAAGGGAGGAAACAGAGAAGTCGTGTGCAGAGGCCTCACTATAAATACTGATGACATTTTGACAATCAATTTACATCAATTTGAGGTCAAAGAAGGTTTAGAGACTTAGGTTTATATTAAATGAATATCCCATCATTGAGCTTCATTACCAAGAGGATGATTATTCACAGCATCAGCCCCAATTATCCACATAACACTAATGCATTATGGGACATTTATCAAAGCTTTTACTCCAGTTTTCTAACTACTATAATACTGCCCCATATGTAAAAGAATATAACTACTATAATACTGCTCCCTATGTACAAGAATATAACTACTATAATACTGCTCCCTATGTACAAGAATATAACTACTATAATACTGCCTCCTATGTACAAGAATATAACTACTATAATATTGCCCCCTATGTACAAGAATAACTACTATAATACTGGCCCCCTATGTAAGAATATTCACTATAAACGCACATAGTACTATATAATACTGATAAACTAAGCTCCCTATTACAAGAATATAACTACTATAATACTGCTCCCTATGTACAAGAATATAACTACTATAATACTGCCCCCTATGTACAGGATTATACTACTATAATACTGCCCCTATGTACAAAACAAATATACTACTATAATACTGCCTCCCTATGTACAAGAATATACACTACTTAATACTGCTCCCATGTACAAGAATATAACTACTAAATACTGCTCCCTAGTAAATAATACACTTTATGACCTCTTGAATGGAAACTCTAAATACTGCCCCTATGTACAAGACTATAACTACTATAATACTGCCTCCTGTACAAGAATATAACTACTAATACTGCCGACCCATGTCCAAGTAATAACTACTATAATACTGCCCCCTATGTACACTGAATATAACTACTATAATACTAGCCAGCCTATGTACAGGAATATAACTACTATAATACTCCCCCTATGTACAGGAATTAACTACTATATACTGCCCCTATGTACAGGAATATACTACTATAATACTGCCCCCCTATGTACAAAGAAATATAACTACTATAATACTGCTCCCTATGTAATTAAATAATACTACTATAATACCTGCCCCCTATGTACAGAATTACTACTATAATACTGCTCCTATGTACAGGGATATAACTACTATAATACTGCCCCCTATGTACAGGAATATAACTACTATAACACGCCCCCTATGTACAAGATATAACTACTAAAAAACTGCTCCGTATGCACAAGAATAACTACTATATACTGCTCCCTATGTACAAGAATATAACTACTATAATACTGCCCCCTATGTACAAGAATATAACTACTATAATACTGCCCCCTATGTCAAGATATAACTACTATAATACTGCCCCCTATGTACAAGAATATAACTACTATAATACTGCCCCTATGTAACAGAATATAACTACTATAATACTGCCCCTATTGTACAAGAATATACTTACTATAATACTGCCCCTATGTACAAGAATATAAACTATAATACTGCCCCCTATGTACAAGAATATAACTACTATAATACTGCCCCCTTGTACAGAATATAACTACTATAATCACTGCCCCCTATGTACAAGAATATAACTACTATAAGAGTGTCCCCCTATGTACAAGAATATAACTACGATAATACTGCCGCCTATGTACAAATATAACTACTAAAACTGCCCCCTATGTCAAAGAATATAACTCCTAAATACTACTGCCCCATGAAAAACTATAACTACTATATACTGCTCCTATGTACAGGAATATAACTATTATAATACTGCCCCCTATGTACAGAATATAACTCAATCAACTGCCTCCCTATGAAAAGACTATAACTACTATAATACTGCTCCTATGTACAGGAAATATACTACTATAATACTCCCCCCTATGTACAAAATATAACTACTATAATACTGCCCCATATGTACAAGAATATAACTACTTAAATGCCACTGCCCCCTATGTACAGGAATATAACTACTATAATACTGCCCCCTATGTACAGGAAATAAAACTATCTATAATTACTGCCCCCATGTACAAATATAACTACTATAATACTGCCCCCTTGATACAGTGAAATAACTACTATAATACTGCCCCCTATGTACAGGAATATAACTGCATAAATACTGCCCTGCCTCCTATGTAACAGGAATATAACTACTATAACTACTGCCCCTATTTAAGAATATAACTACTATAATACTGCCCCCTATGTAAAGGAATATACACCTCTATATACTGTCCCTCGTATGTACAAGAATATACTACTATAATGAACTGAGCCCCCTATGTACAGATATAACTACTATAATACTGCCCCCTATGTACAAGAATATAACTACTATAATACTGCCCCCTATGTACAGGAATATAACTACTATAATACTGCCCCCTATGTACAGGACTTTAACTACTATAATACTGCCCCCTATGTACAAGAATATAACTACTATAATACTGCCCCCTATGTACAGGAATATAACTACTAGAATACTGCCTCCTATGTACAGGAATATAACTACTATAATACTGCCCCCTTGCTGTGAGGTTGTGTGTGAGCTGAGCTCCTGAGTCTCCTGATGTCTGGAGACAGCCCAGGGCGAGGCCACCCTGGGTGGGGAACTTCCCCAAGCAAGCCCAGGCTTCCAGGCCTACACCGGGAGAAAACTCCCTTACAACTTCTGATGGGGGTGTAAATCCCAGAGTTATCCGCCAGCAGAGCAGCATTCAGTTTGTGAGTGACCCAAGTGTTATGAAGAAAGAAGAAAAGAAAGTGAGTGAAAGTGAAGCCAGATCCCAGCCCGGGCAGCATGGAGGAGCACAGATAATGAAGCAGCTGAGTACAGGTCAGGCAGCAGGTGCACAGCCCCCCACTCCTGCACCCAGACAGCGGAGAAGATCCCTGGAAAGACAGACCCTGCAAGAGAACCTGCAGCAGAGAGAGGTTGTGTCCAGCATGGCCGCTACAGGCCGCACCAGGTCAGCAGCAAAGCCGCAGAGTGTCCCTGCACAGAGTGATCCAGCCTCAGTCTCAGGCCCGGCCATTACAGGCAGCAAACCTGAGAAGCCAAGCCAGGAGATGGTTACACCCAGGCAGCCTGGAGGACTACAGCGACCAGCACGGCAGCTGAAGGAGACCACCCGAGCGCCTGAGCTGCAGATGGCGAAGGAGATCCCGGCACTGGTAAGACTGTATGTACAGCCTGAGGACCGCGCACCCTGAGAGCAGCGCACTGTACAACAGTAAGCTGCAGGCGCTAAGTAAGGAGCTGGCGGTGGTGGTGAGGGACATGGACTGTGTTCTGGAGAGGATGGGACCCCTGGCCGAGTCCTATAAGAACAGGGAGCGCTTTGCCCAGCAGAAGCAGAGCTGTAACCCTGGACCCCGGGCCCCTGCAGCACAAGCAGGACTTGTCCCCCCAGATGCACCCCACAAAGTGTCACCCCAAGTATTGAAACCTGCAAGTTTCTCATTCCAGAAGGGACAAACACAAGAGCAGCCGCAGATCCCCGCAGCAGTCCTGAATAAAAATGCTGTAGTACCACAGAGACTGTGCAGCAGGACAGTGGACTTCCATCCATGCGTCATGGTGATGCTTTGACCCAAAATTGTGCTGTAGTGACAGAGACTGGGGATATTGCTGAATATCTTGATATGGCTGAGGGGTCGGGGGATGGAGGGGACTCTCAGTCTATTTGGGATGTGCAGCCACCGGAGGATAACATAGAGGTGGATGGGGGGCAGGGGGTACAGCATAATGTGTGTGACTTCCCCCCTCTAACATCAGGCCCCCCAGATGAGTCAGGTCCCTCTGGAGCTGACCCTCCCCCCAATACCCAGAGTGAGACCCGTCAGGAACCTCCCAAAAACGCCTGGAGCCGCGGCGCTCCCTCCTTTACCTCCAGTGCACAATACTCCGGGCAGGCGTTTAAGAGGAGGAACGTGGTGCGCTTTAGGAATAGAGGCGCTAAGGAAGATCTCCCAGACAGGAGGTTTGTGGTGCGGGATCTCCTGTGCCGCCAGATGGGGTTCTCCCCAGATGATATCCTGGCGGTCATTAACCTGCCAGACAGACAGGGCTACGATGTCAGCTTTAAGCTTATGTCCAGTCTGGATAGGTTCTGGGATAAATTCCCCCGGTTCAGGGACAAGGACGGCTGGAATAAGTTTACGTTTGTTCCCATATCCAGGCCTGGTACTGTAGTGGTGAATATCATTTTTTGGAATGAGTCGGTTCCTCCTCAGGATGTTCTAGTGTGGCTCAGGCGCCATTGTGATCTTGTGTCTGACCTCACTAAGAACAGAGACAGTGATGGCATCTGGACTGGAGGGTAGAAGGTTCTAGTAAAGCTGAGACAGTTCAATAATATCACCCTGCACCTCCCCAACTCCTTCTTCATAGGGAGAGAGAAAGGCGTCTGCTTCTACCCAGGGCAACCACGGAAGTGCTTCAGATGTGGTAAGATCGGTCACATGGCCAAAATATGCACAGTAATAAAATGTAACCTGTGCGGGGAGGTCGGCCATCTCAGTGCCACCTGTGAGATGGTCAGATGTAACCTCTGCGGAGAGATGGGCCACCCGCACAAGGATTGCCCGGAGGCCTGGCACAACATCGCCAGGGACTTCTCAGATGATGAGATGGTGCAGGAGACAGACGCCTTAGAGGAGGAGGCCTTGGTTTCAGGGCAAATTCTGACAAGGCGGGAGGTACAACAGGGCTCAGGTGAGACAGTACCAGCACCTCAGCGGTCAGAGAGCACTCAGGGGAGTATGGAGGTTGTCACCCAGGAGCAGCCTCAGGCAGCCACCTCTGTAGCACCTGGTGATTATGAGGAGGTAAAGAAGAACAAAAGAAAGAAAAAAGATAAGTCCTCCCGTAAGCCTGAGGAGGAGTGTAACTTAGGCCCAAAAACAAGGAGGAAGGCCAGTGGTGATACTGGGGTCATGGTCCTTACCAACCGGTTTGATGCTCTGTCAGAGTCAGATGGGGATTATGAGCGAGAGCTGGAACGTATTGACAATGAGTGTGAAGCAAATACAGGGGATCCTCCGACTAAAAAGAAGCCCCCTCCTGTGGACACAACTGTAGAGTCAGACATGGAGACTGGTGGTGTATCTCAAGCTGCAGAGAAAATTGGAGTCACTGTATTCGGCGGGAGGGGGGGACAAACAAAAGATTGACCGACTGAAATCTGAGATAAAGCAGTATCAGTACAGCCGCTACACGTCCCTGGTAATAGAAAGAGATTACGGAAAACTGGGCGTTCCCGATCCGTATGAAAATTGCCGGGAACGTGTGGCCAAGAAATCGATCACAGGTCTCACTGACTCCCAGGGAGTTTTACAGGTATCTCGGGAGGGTATCCTGGGGGTGGTGAGATTCTACTATGCTGAATTATTTCAGAAGAAGGTTTTGGATAAAGAGAAAATGGCTCAATTCTTGGAGGCAACTCCAGGCCCTCACACTAGTGATTTGGACTTTTCTCCTTTGACTGCAGAAATAACAGAGGAGGAGGTTAAAGAGGCCATTGATAAGTTACATCTGAAGAAGGCACCAGCTCCTGATGGGATAACAGCAGAATTTTATAAGAAATTTAGAGACCTCTTGGCCCAGATCCTTGTGGATGTTTATACAAACTGTCTAGAAAATCACCTGATGCCTCCATTCATGAGGGTGTCCTCCCTTATTCTGCTGTCCAAAGGTAAGGAGCCTAGTGACATCAAGAACTGGAGGCCGATCGCCCTCTTGAATGTCGACAGGAAAATTCTGGCAAAAATTCTATTCTCTAGATTAGTCTGTTTGTCCCCGGCACTGTTGGCAGGCTCTCAGTACGGCACAGTAAGAGGGCGGAACATCTCTGGAGCAGTCATCTCGAAGAGGGAGATGTTTGAGAGATGCAAAGCTCTGAGGTGTGGGAGATATGTTGTAGGTCTGGACCAGGCTAAAGCCTTTGACAGGGTTGACCACGATTATCTATGGGCCACTTTGTCAAAGTACGGTATTCCGGGACAATTTATAGATTGGCTGAGAACTTTGTATAGAGAGGCGAAGAGCTTTCCTCTGATCAATGGTTGGCAGGGGGACACTTTTGAAGTAGAGGCAGGGGTACGACAGGGCTGCCCCCTGAGTCCACTGCTGTATGTGTTTGCTATTGACCCCTTCCGTGAGATCACTGCAGTGGTGTGATTTTCGGGGGGTGCCGGTCCCCCATTGCTTGCCTTTGAAGGTAGTTGCCTACGCGGATGATGTGACTGTGGTGATATCTGAACCTCATGAGGTGGAGATGTTATCTTCAGCCATCAGAAGTTACTCAGAGGCCTCCCGGTCTCTGGTCAACCTTGAGAAGAGTCAAGCTTTCTGGACATTGGATGCTGCTCCTGACTTTGATTTGCCACAGTTTGATAAGGCCCCCACCCATATTAAAATCCTTGGGGTGAAATTTGGGAGGGAAGATAATGCCAAACTAAATTGGGAAGAGAAGTTGGAAACTGGAAATGCAAAGGTTCAGCGATGGAAGAACTGGAGGCTGACCTATAGCGAAAGGGTTGCTCTGCTGAAGACTTACCTGGTCCCTGTCTTCCTCTACGTCTCTGTCGTCTTTCCTTTGCCAGAATCTTTCTCCGCTAGGCTCTTTAGCCTGTTCTTCCAGCTTTTATGGGGAAACAGGTTGAACCCAGTAAAAAGAGGGATCACCTACCTGCAGAGGAGAGAGGGTGGGCTGGATATGTTAAATCCAAGGGTTTTCTTTGACTCCATGTGTTTCTGAAAGCTAATTTCGATTGCCTGGACTCAAACAATGGTCTCCTGTGGGTAAGTAGTGTCAGGGACTGGATATTGCCTTTTGCAGAGTCTTGGGTGCGAGGCGGCAGTCTCAAGAGGGGCCGATGGACTCCTGGCTTCCTCCCCCAGTATCTGGAGTATGGAATACGGTGTCTGAAAAAGTGGAGAATAGATAAGACATATCTGGAGAGTAAGACCAGGAAGGACCTTTATATGAGTGTCTGTAGGACCTTTTTTTCGTTACAGCCAGCTCTGAGGGACTGCACAACGACCACCCTGCAGGAGAGTCTGAAGCTCCTTAATGGACCGAGGCTTCCAGCCAAATTCTTTGATATCGCCTGGTTGTCTCTGCATGGGAAGCTTTTCGTCAGAGGAAATTTAAAATTCCTGAGTCTCTCTGACCGTATGTGTCCCTTAGGATGTCAACAAGAGGAGACTATGGAGCATTTTACCACCGAGTGCCAGGGAGGGAGGCAGATATGGCAGGAGGTGTCCCGCAGGCTGAAAATACCACGTCTACAGTCTCTGACCTACCCAGAGATCATCTATGGGGTAAAATCACACATAACGGACATTGACCGGGGGACCATGTACCTCATTATCACCATCATTAAGTATTATCACTGGCACCACAGGACCCGAGTCTCCATCCACAGCGAGACCTTCCAGCACATGACCGCAGTCACACTAATCATGTCTGAGCTCAGGTGGATCCGATCCATAGAGATTGGGAAAAGTGATGGGAATAGAAAGTTATGGAGGAATTTATGTCTATACTGATGCATCGTGTAATTCTGTTTATTTCTGACTTTTTCCCTTAAACCAGTGATGGACACTTAAGTTATTACAAATGTAATTTTGATGTATGATTTCTTGTAAATTCTGATAAGAATGTATAATGTATTTGTTGTCTTGTACTAATTAAAAATTGCCCCCTAGCTACAAGAATAAATATATAATACTGTCCCTAGTACAAAATATATTTACTATAATAACTGTCCCCTATGTACAAGAGATAAAACTACTATAATACTGCCTCCTACTGTAAAGGAAGTGATTAACTATATAATATTGCCCTAGTACAAGGATATAACTTATAAAAACTGCCCTATGTACAGGAATATAACTACTATAATACTGCTCCCTATGTGCAAGAATATAATACTATACTACTGCCCCCTATGTACAAGAATATAACTACTATAATACTGCCCTATGTACAAGAATACAACTACTATAATACTGTCCCCTATGTACAGGATATAACTACTATAATACTGCCCCATGTACAGAATATAACTACTATAATACTGCCCCTAGTACAGGAATATAACTACTTAATACTGCCCCCTATGTACAAGATCTAACTACTATAATACTGCCCCCTATGTACAGGGATATAACTACTATAATACTGCCCCTATGTACAAGAATATAACTACTATAATACTGCCCCCTGTTACAGGATATAAACTACTATGATACTGCCCCCTATGTACAGATATAAACTACTATAATACTGCCCCTAGTACAGGATATAACTACTATAATACTGCCCCCTATGTACAAGAATATAAACTACTATAATACTGCCCCCTATGTACAGGATATAACTACTATATACTGCCCCCTATGTACAGAATATAACTACTATAATACTGCCCTCTATGTACAGGATATAAATACTATAATACTGCCCCCTATGTAAGAATATAATCATAATACTGCCCCTGTACAAGAATATAATTACTTAATACTGCCCCCTATGTACAAAATATAATTACTTACTGCCCCCCTATGTACAGGAATATAACTACTATAATACTACCCCCCTATGTACAAGAATATAACTACTATAATACTGCCCCCTATTCAGCGAAATAATACTCTAATACTGTCCCCCATGTACAGAATATAACTACTATATACTGCCCCTATGTACAGGAATAAACAACTATGATAACTGCCCCTATGTAAGGAATATAACTATATATTATACTGCCCCTATGTACAGGAATTAACTACTATAATATGGCCCCTATGTACAGGAATATAACTACTATAATACTGCTCCCTATGTGGCAGAAGATAACTATACTATTTAATACTGCCCCTAGTACAGGAATATAAATACTATAAACTGCCCCCTATGTACAGGAATATAACTACTATAATACTGCCTCCTATGTACGGAATATAACTACTATAATACTGCCCCCTATGTACAAGATATAACTACTATAATACTGCCCTATGTAAGGAATAACTACTAATACTGCCCCCTATGTACAAGAATATAACTACTATAATACTGCCCCCTATGTACAAGAATATAACTACTATAATACTGTCAATGACTCTGCTGAATTCATCCTCTTTATTATAATGAGATGACTGTACTGACCCTCTCCAATAATAATAATGTTGTCTAGGCATTCAGTATCAGTAATAAGATTACTCTATGGTCTCCATTCTCCATGAATAATATGATGACTCTTGTGACTCCATTCCATTATCTGATGATATTGAGATGACTGTGTTGACCCTACACCTTTTGATAATTTGATGACATCTCTTAACCTTTCCTCTGCTGATAAGATGTCTCTGCTGTTGGAGGTGAGAATGATGGTGAGATGCTCTGCTGACCCTCCAGTCATAATGAGACAACTCTACTGACTCCATCCTGTAATAATAAAGACAAGACATCATTATTTGCTTATATGGGAGTGATACCTGCTGATCCTGCCCTCAGATGGTAATGAGATAACACAGCCGACCCTATTCCCTGTATTCATCTATAACGAGATGCCTCCGCTGACCCTGCCCCATTCTATAACATGAGCGACAACTGTCCGTGCATTAGTTACAAGTATGAGAACTGAATTACTACAGAATTCTATAGATAACTAACAATCTAAAACACCAAAAATGAATTATTAAAGTCTGTGTCCCCCGGCTGGGAGTCTCTGGAGAGGGCGATGGCTGCGGCTCCCAGTCCTGTTACAGATTTAAGGATGCGGAAACAGTAGCTGAATATTGAGTGACGCTCCTCCAGGGAGGACATGGGGAGAAGAACATCCACAAAGAGAAACATGAAGCTTGACGGCCGCAGAGGCACATCCACTTCTCCGCAGCGGCACGACCCTGTCTGACCCTGTCACAGGGGTCCTGGTGGGCTGGAGCGCTGTCCTGATAACACTCTGACATCCCCAAAACTAAGACATTGTTATGACCGAATCTGAGCGCTACAAAGTTAGAGCTTTCCCTACTACGCGGGGAAGAACTTATTGGGCTAAGAAGAAGAAAATTAATTTGGTCTTGATCTATCGTAGATCGTTGGTCTGCTGCTGAATCTATGTAGTAAGCTTAGTTCTAGTATTGTATCCATGTAGTAGCTTGGTTCTGGTAGATATCTACTTAGTCATCTTGGTTTTGTTAGGTATCAATTGTAGTAAGAGTAGTGTTCTAGATCTCTCTATATCGTATGTACCTATTGGGGGTTGTGATACTGTATAGTTGCAGTAAGTTTGGTTCTAGTGTTGTATCTATGTTGTAATCTTGGTTCTGCTGCTGAATCTATGTAGCAAGTTTAGTTGTGGTAATATATCTATGTAGTAAGCTTTGTTCTGGTTAGGTATCTACTTAGTCATCTTGGTTCTGTTTACCTATCATTGTAGTAAGATTGGTTCTAGTGCTCTATCTATGTACCAATCTTGGTTTTGGTACTGTATATTTGCTGTAAGCTTGGTTCTAGTGTTGTATCTATGTTGTAATCTTGGTTCTGCTGCTGAATCTATGTAGCAAGTTTAGTTGTGGTAATATATCTATGTAGTAAGCTTTGTTCTGGTTAGGTATCTACTAAGTCATCTTGGTTCTGTCTACGTATCATTGTAGTAAGATTGGTTCTAGTGCTGTATCTATGTTGTAATCTTGGTTCTGCTGCTGAATCTATGTAGTAAGTTTCGTTGTGGTAATATATCTATGTAGTAAGTTTGGTTCTGATTAGGTATCTACTTAGTAATATTGGTTCTGTTTACATATCATTGCAGTAAGATAGGTCCTAGTGCTGTATCTATGTAGCATTCTTGCTTCTGGTTCTCTATATTTGCAGTAAGATTGGTTCTAGTGCTGTATCTATGTTTGATTCTTGGTTGTGGTACTGTATGTATATTTGCAGTAAGATTGGTTCTAGTGCTTTATCTATGTAGTAATCTTTGTTCCAGTGCTGTATCTATATAGTTAGATTGGTTCAGACTCTATGTAGGAAAATTGGTTTTGGTGGTGTATCTTTGTAGTAAATTTTTTGGGGTACTTATTAACATTATTTAAATAGCTTTTCTATGAAATAAATGTTAGATCATTAAAAACTGTAAACTGTGGGGGAAGCCACAATCTCTTTACAGTCCAGGTCTCGGATTAGCCTTAAAGTTATGTCTGTAAGACGGGAATCTAATGTGCACATGTGATGGAGAGGGGGGGGGGGGCACAAAATGCAAGATCTTTTCCCTTTTCTATCCAATAAAACTTATTTGCATATTCCTTTCCCATAATTCTTAGCAGAATAGGTATGTCCTAGGAGGCTCCTCACACCTGCAAAAGTGGCCAAGGAGACCAATCTGGTCCCCAGCTATATGAAGGCTCCTTAAAGGGGTTGTCCCACCAAACTAAGGTGGAACAGGCCCTTATCTACTGTATGAATGAATTGATCAGATATATTTGACCATAAACAGCTCCCTTCATCTTATAGACTGAGATATTGGCCTAATAACATCATGAATTTTCTTTATATCTTCTCCTTTTTACCTTTTTTTAAATGATTTTTAGCTTTTGTTTCTTACAATCTGGTAACCATGGAGATCCTGCCACTAATATACATTTCATCCCCTCGGTAATGGGCAGGATTGACTGAGATTTTCCTGACACACAGTAACGGCCGTGTTCGTCTTCCCCCGGAGGGCCGGACTCGGAGGCGTCTGTGCTCTGTAGTCTTGGCCCGGAGACAGAATCCGCAGCTGTAATGGAGCTGAACGCACAGAACACTGGAAGATTTGAAATGCAGAATCTGTGAAGAGACGAATTCTCTGACAGTTCCGGCAGCTCAGCTCCAATCTTGTCCAATTTGTATCTTCCGGGCGCAGGGTCATTTGTCAGATGTGCGTTTTCTAATACATGAATAATAAAATATTAAGACGCTGAAAAGTGCAGGATGTGGTTCTGCTCCATCTGTACACAAGTCTGGACGGAAAGTTCTGCTGAGAGATTGTTCCATAGAAGAACATGTACAGAATGGATCATTTAGGGTTAAACTTCCCATGAATCTGGGTTATATATACAGTATCCTGCTGATACATGGGGATAGGTATGACGGGATCTTGGTTGGTTGTCAGCTCCATTATACTGAGTCCTAAATCCCCTCATAGACACATTGGGGCTCAATAACTAAGCGTCCGATGGACGCATTTTTGTCGGGTTTCACGACGATTTCCATTTTGAGCTAAATTGTCCCGGGATTTTACACACGCTATTGGTTTTGGCGCATCGGCACCGGCTTGCACGCGACAGAACTCGGGGGGCAGGCCATCAGACAACCCGATGAATTCGGACAAACCACGGTATTTAAAAAAGGATTTGTGTCGCAAGATCAAGCACTCACATGCACCAGGAAGAAGAAGGTGAACTCCGGCGGACCTCAGCACGGAAGCGACGGATGCAGGAACACGGGCGCTCAAGCTTATTGAAACGCAGTAGACCCGAATCCTCGTCGGACAACGCACCGCGGGATCGCGACATGACCGGGTAAAGTAAATGTGCCCCAGAGAATATTCCGTCAGACTTTATCTTAGGGTAAATGTATACATTTCGGGTCGGTTGCCAAAAAAGTTGACTCACCCCATTCTTTTTATGGAGACACAAAACTGCCAAACATCTATGAATCTCTCTGCAGAGGAAGATACAAAGGAGCAAAATCAGCAAAGTTACATTGTTACAAGTTACATTGTATCAGACGACATCCTATGTATAAGCTACCAGTGAGATAATGGGGCAGATTTACTTACCCGTTACGATCCCCGCTGTGCGTTGTCCGACGAGGATTCGGATCTTCCGTGACTCACATAGCTTGTGCGCCCGAGTTCCTGCATCCGTTGCTTCCCCCGCTCAGGTCCACCGGAGTTCACCTTCTTTTTCCCGATGCATGTGAGTGCTGATCTTGCGGCACAATTTTGTTTTTAAATTCTGCAGTTTATCCGAATCAGTCGGGTTGTCTGTCGTACACGCCCCCCCGATTAGTGTCGCATGCAAGCCGGCGCCACAATCCGATCACATGCGGCAAAAACCCGGGGCAATTCAGGGCAAAACGGTAAAAATGCACTGATTGGACCCTTAGTAAATGTGCCCCATTGCCAAAAAGCTGCTGTTCCCGATTAATTCCGGGGGGGGGGGGGGGGAGCACATACAACAATCCCCCTGCAGGTGTTGAGGAGTCAAATTAAGCGGGTGACTCTATCCCGTCAGACTACACCCTTAGAAAATGCCTGATGTTCTGCTCCATCTGTACAGAAGTCGGGCAAAAAGTTATGTTTCATTATTATTTAATTACTACAGAATGGGGCAGATTTACTTACCCGGCCCATTCGCGATCCAGCGGCGCGTTCTCTGCGCTGGATTCGGGTCCAGCCGGGATTTATGATGGTAGTTCCTCCGCTGTCCACCAGGTGGCGCTGCTGCGCGGAAGTCTGCTGGAATGCCCCGAAATACACCTGCCTATCCTGGATGAAGGTGAGTGAAATTTTCGCGACACAATTTTTTTTTAAATGCGGCGGTTTTTCCGAATCCGTCAGGTTTTCGTTCGGCCACACCCCCCGATTTCCATCACGTGCATGCCGGCGCCAATGCGCCACAATCCGATCGCGTGCGCTAAAATCCCGGGGCAATTCAGATACAATCGCGCAAATCGGAAATATTCGGGTAACACGTCGGGAAAACGCAAATCGGGCCCTTAGTAAATGACCCCCAATGTATCATTTTTGGGGCAAACTACCTATAAATGTGGGTCGTGTGCACAGGGTTCTGCGCTGCCGACATATGGGCATAGTAGTTGTTGATCCTGGGTGGCATCTCAATGTCACTGATACAGAGTCACAAAACCCCTGCATAGTCACAGAGATGGGTTCCACACTATGGGGCGCCGCTTGGTCACAGTTCATTTTGTGACACAGAATCAATTTTGTAAGCACAAAATAATTTTGTGTTCGCAAAATATTCTGCTTGAAGACAAAACACATAAAATTTTCACAAAACTACATTTATACTTTAGTAAAAAAAAATGTATTTTGTGTTTACAGGATAATTTTCTGTAACACAGAATTCACTTTTGTAGAAACAAAACTTGTGCTGTGACACAGATTATTTTTATTTTGTGACAAGGAATTACATTTTTTTTACAAAATGACTTTTGTATTAGTGTCTTTTCAAAATTGAATTTTTGTACTACAAAATGCCATTCTGTGAGACAAAATTCTTATTCAGTGCAACAAAATCTATTTCTGTGTGACAAAATGATGGGATAGAGCCATCCGCTTAATTTGACTCCCCAACACCTGCAGGGGGATTGTCGTATGTGCCCCTTCCCCAAGGAATGAATGGAAAACAGCAGCTTTTTGGCAATATCTCATTGGTAGCTTATACATAGGAAGTCGTCTGATACAATGTAACTTGTAACTTGTTCCCAATTCATTTTATGACACAGAATCAATTTTGTAAGCACTGAATACTTTTGTGTACAGTAAATTTTCACAAAACTAAACATCTACTTTTAGTAAACACCAAATTTATTTTGTGCTAACATAATAAATTATGTGAGCAAAAAAAAAAATTTTGTGTTTACAGGATCATTTTCTGTGACACAGATTTGTCTATTTTGTGACAGAGAATTATATTTTTTTGACAAAATGACTTTTGTATTAGTGTCTTTTCAAAATTCTATTTCTGTACTACAATGCCATTCTGTGTGACAAAACTCTTATTGTGTGACAAAATCTATTTCCGTACGACAAAATTCCTATTCTGTGTGACAAAATTCTTATTTTTTGTGACAAAATTTAATTTCTGTACTACAAAATGCCATTCTGTGAGACAAAACTCTTATTCAGTGCGACAAAATCTATTTCTGTGTGACAAAATGCCACTCTGTATAACAAAATTCTTATTCTATGTAACAAAATTCTTATTCTGTGACAAAATTATTATTATGTGTAACAGAATTCAACTTCTGTACTACAAAATACCATTCTGTTTGACAAAATTCTTATTCTGTTACACAATTCAATCTCTAAATTTCTACACTACAAGATGTCATTCTGTGAGACAAAATTCTTATTCTGTGCGACAGAATTCAATTCAAATTCTTATTCTTTGTGACAAAATTACATTTCTGTACTGCAAAATGCCATTC
Organism: Engystomops pustulosus; assembly: GCA_019512145.1. Classification (NCBI taxonomy): domain Eukaryota; kingdom Metazoa; phylum Chordata; class Amphibia; order Anura; family Leptodactylidae; genus Engystomops; species Engystomops pustulosus. Next base: position 3,553 of record WNYA01001862.1, on the reverse strand, counting down.
TGTGAGACAAAACTTTTATTCTGTGCAACAAAACCATGTCACGGGAGCTCCCGCGATCCATGTCGCGGATCAGGGGTACACCCGTGCTCCACTGGCTGCCTGTCCCCGTTCCCCTGCCTGGTCTTACCTCTCCTGGCTCCTAGCTGTGCACTGGTCCCGGCGTGCAGGCCACACGCCTCCTTCCTTCCAGGCTGCGCGCTCCCTGTGCTAGGGTGCACGCGCACATGGACTTCTAAGTATATAAAGGGCCAGTATCCTCTTGATTGGCGCTGGATAATCCAGCCCACCCATTATAATCCGGCACCTCCCTTCATTCCTGGATGGATCTTCAGCATTCTATGGAACTTCCAAGGTTTCCACACCTCACTTGTTGCTCACTTGATTGTAGTGACTGCCCACCAGCATTACCAGATGCTTCCTGCTTTGCCTTCCAGAGCTCCAGTCCAGCGGTGTCTTCAGTCCTGTCTGCCAGCGTTACCAGTGTTCCTCTGTGTTCCTGCTGTCATCCCAGGCTTAGACTGTTTCCTGCACATCCCTGTACCTTGGCTGCCACTGCGGGCCTCATACCATCTCCCGCGGTGGTCCTGCGGGTCCACTGGTCCACAGACTCCTCCCTCCGGACTTCCCATAGAGACTTTTAGTTCTGTTGTCTGTGTGATCTGTTGCAGGAAAGGAAGGGAGTTGCTGGTTTATAAAGGGTGAGCTGAATTAGCCAGCACCAATCAGGAGGACGCTGGCGTAGGCGCGTGGCCTAAATGCCGGGACCCGGAGCACAGCCAGGAGAGGTAAGACCAGGCAGGGGGACGGGGACAGGCATACAGCGGAGCAGGGGTGTATCCGCGATCAGCGACACTTTTATTCTGTGCAACAAAGTCTATTTCTATGCCACAAAATGCCATTCTGTGTGACAAAATTACATTTCTGTACTACCAATGCCATTCTGTGTGACAAAATTACATTTCTGTACTACCAATGCCATTCTGTATGACAAAATTACATTTTTGTGCAACAAAATCTATTTCTACACCACAAAATGCCATTCTGTGTGACAAAATTCTTATTTTGTGAGAATTATCTGTCTGTCAAACCAACCAACCAATGAAATGCTTCCTTTATTCCCAGGTCCTGGAGACAGCTGTGATGCCCCAGCTCTGCTCTCATGCTGGAGGATGTCAGGACTCCCTTGTCTGCACTTGTTGTGGTCTGTAGATAGAGCAGGGGAGGGCAGGGACTGGATTGTGCTTATCTCCTGCACATTGTAGATACACAGGAGAACTTGTCTGCACTGAGAAGTTACAGTAGATTGCAGTAGATAGTGGTCTAAAGGACCATTGATGACATCATCACCATGTGACCTGTGTGGGAGGAGCAACTCTAGAGTTACACAGGACCCATGGAGATCCCTAGTAGAGGCTGTGGCCCTGAAGGATGGAGGGGAGTAATGGAGGGGCCGGAGAGGAGAAGGTGGGGTGCAGGGAGAGGAGAAGGTGCGGTGCAAGGAGCGGAGGGTGAAATGGATGTAGTGTGAGGTGCAGAACAACCAGCCCTGTTATTGGTCGGATGGTTCCTGTTCACAGCAGAACAGCAGCAGTCACTGCATTTTGTTCGATAATGTCGTTTTTTTGTGTAAATAAGATTTATTTTGTAATTTTGTAGTTAAAGTTTTTTTATGCAACAAAACAAATTCTCCGTGACACAATGCATTCTGGGAATTTTCTTGTCTATGTGACAGAATGCATTTTGTGTGACAGAATTAACTAATTTAGTCAATTTAGTCAATTTTGTGAGACAAACTGAATTGTGTGTGGCACAAAATCGTATTTTTTTTGTAATGACAAAAGGCAGTTTGGGTCGCCAAGTTTTACTTTTGTGAACACATAATGGATTTTGTGATGACAACTTTTAATTCTATTTCCATAGTATGAATTCTGTGATTGCTAAATTAATTTTGTGCCAGGCACCATGACTGTGATATCTCCTTATATGTGTTATCCATGGCCTCTTTTCTTCTAACATCAACTATACTAATGAGCCTGAGGGGCTCTGGTGGTGTTAGCAGAGCCCTTCAGTGCTGTGACTTCACAAGCTGTTACACTGTGCAGAACATGTCTCCCCCTCCACCTGCTCCTCCTTTCCCCTTCTGCCTGTGTAATCTATCCACAGCAGGAAGTTTAGGGAGAGGGGGAACCTGCTCTGCACTGTGTAACAGCTTGTGAAGCTGCAAACCAGTGGAGCTCTGGTATCACCCCAGCATAAATTTAAAAGTTGATTATAGAAGGAAGGAAGCCACGGATATCAAATATAAGAAGATACCACAGTCCCGGTGCCTGGATCTATGAACAAGTGTCCCTGGTTTATCCATTCTTGATTTTGATGGTAGAACCGTGACCAGCAGTATTGGTGCAGGTTTAGGTCTGTTCAGGGAGGTCATAGCTGCTCATGGGGATAACACATCATTGCAAACCACAACATCGACTTCATGGACCTCTAGGACGGACACCGTCCCTAAACCAATGCACAACCAGGACCTCAGCAAACTGCAGCACTTACCTGCCAAACCGAGAGGAGGCTGAAGTCACCGATAGTCAGGAGAACCCGAAACCCTTACAGTCTACACAACTCACTTTGGGAAATGATGAATTAAAGGGGTTTTCTGGTTATATCAAGATGCCCCCATTCCTTGGGGTTAAGGATAACTTACTGATCCCTGCAGTTTTACATTCTGCTATACCTGACACACTCGGCTCTGTAAATCTGCACTATATTCCCTATATCCTACTATGTATATATGAGCAGTCTACTCCCTACATTCTGCTATGCCTGACATACTCGGCTCTGCTACATCTCTATTGCGTTCCCTTATGTCTGACAAACTTGGCTCTGCTACATCTCCATTGCATTCTCTATATTTTTTACATTCCCTTATGCCTGACACACTCGGCCCTGCTACATCTGCATTGCATTCCCTTATGCCTGTCACACTCGGCTCTGCTACATCAACATTGCATTCCCTTATGCCTGACACACTCAGCCCTGCTACATCTGCATTACATTCCCTTATGCCTGACACACTCGGCTCTGCTACATCTGCATTACATTTCCTTATGCCTGTCCCACTCGGCTCTGCTACATCTGCATTACATTCCCTTATGCCTGACACACTCGGCTCTGGTACATCTGCAGTGTATCTCCCCCTCCTTCCCACGCCGTGCTGTAACGTTCAGTGTAAACTCCATATGGCTTTCTTGGCCATTTGTGGAGACGGCAGTCATATGGTCTGGCAGATATGTAAAAAAACCTGATCTGCCATATTTTTGCATTTAAGCAGAACCCTCCGCACAAAAAGGCTGCAGCGAAGCTGAAAGACGAAGGCGAAACCCCGCAGCAGCTTGTGGCAGCAGGAGGCCCATGTGCTCCTGTGTCCTCCTGTTACTCCCAAGGAGGCAGAAATGTCTGTCAGGCCAAACCCCGACACATCTCTGCGCTCCCCTCCCCGATGTGACCACGTCAGTAATAAATGTTTCATGCAGCCGGTGTTCTCATGGATGAATGC